>VZTX01023455.1:913589-1008230 GCA_013400915.1 Pardalotus punctatus
CCCCCCAATCCCCCATGACACTCAGTGTGATTGAATTGTCATAAATAATAAAAAAAGCCGAGTTCTGAAACCCTACACCAAGACTATGACATTAGTGTTGTATTATGATTTCATACATTCCATCAAGTTGGGTAGGAGTATTGATATTCTGGAGGGCAGGAAGGATCTTCAGAGGTATCTGGTCAGGTGGATTGATGGGCTGAGGCCAATGGCGTGAACAAGACCAAGTGCTGGATTCCATACTTGGGTCACAACAACCCCAGACAGCGCTACAGGCTGGGGGCAGAGTGGTTGGAAAGGGGACCATGGGAAAAAGACCAGAGGGTACTGGTCAACAGTGGCTGAACATGAGCCAGGGTGTGCCCAGGTGGCCAAGAAGGCCAATGGCACCCTGGCCTGGATCAGCAATAACATGGCCAGCAGGACCAGGGCAGGGATTGCGCCCCTGTACTCATCCCTGGTGAGGCCACACCTCAAATCCTGGGTTCAGTTCTGGGCCCATCATTACAAGGACAACACTGAGGTGCTGGAGCATGTCCAGAGAAGGGAAACAGAGCTGGTGAAGGGTCTGCAGCACAAGACCTATGAGAAGCAGGAAAGTGAGCTGGGGTTGTTTAACCTGAAGAAAAGGAAGCTGAGGGGGAACCTTATCTCTCTCTCCAACTACCCGAAAGGAGGTAGCCAGGTGGGGGTTGGCCTCTTCTCCCAAGATGCAAGAAATAGGACAAGAGGAAAAGCCTCAATTTGTGCCAGGGGAGGTTTAGATGAGATAATACAAAAAAATTTCTTCACAGAAAGTGTTGTCCAGCCCTGGAACAAGTTGCCCCTAGAAGTGGTCAAGTCACCATCCCTGAAGGTATTTTAAAGGCACTTGGATGTGGCACTTAGGGACACAGTTTAATAGTGGGCATGACAGTGCTGGATTAACAGTTAAACTTTGATGCCTTCTTTTCCAAAAAACCCAACCAAACAATTCCATAAACAGAATAACTTTCTGGAAAGTATGATTTCTCAATGATTTGCAAAAGTGTGCAAGACTGGCAACAGAAAAATCCACACTGGTTCTCCAGAGTACTTTCAGACCTCCAGATGTTATTTTTACTTTTTACTGTTTTTTTTTTTTTTTTTTACCCTTTTTTTTTTTTTTTTTGACCATTGCACACTGCCAAGAGGCAAGTTGAGGACACTTATTTTTTCCCCTGTTGCTGTCCTCCCTGAAGGAGGATACAAAGATGAGCTCATAGGATGGGGATCCTGGCTGTAAATAAAGTTGATAGAGGGGAACAAGAGATGAAATACGGACCTGTGATCTGAACCTGACCTTCAAATGCCACTACAGTAACGGAAATGTGGTAAATGCTAGGGCTGACAAATACCATAAGATAGAGAAGTACTTTTCTTGTCACAGTTCATTGTCTACAGTACAAGTTACTACTAAAGCCATTCAGGACACATAAATGGAAATTCACTTTTAACTGCCTTAGTCTCTCATTTTGCAGACCAGGAATGAATGCAAAACCTAAGAATACTTTAAAATTTGTTTTAGGGAGAAATATGGATCCCTTCCACTAACATTATTAAATCTGTATTTCACTCCATATATTCTTCCTCTCCCCACATTCTGGAAAAGACTATTTCTTAGACTACAATATTACGTATGTATTTTACTTTTTGACCATCTGCAAAGTCACCATGAAAAGACTAAAAATTCTCTGTTTCTAAAGGAAAGCCAATTGAAGTCTTTGAAGCATGGTGTGTGAAGGTATGTTGTAATTTCTACGCAGAAAAACATCACTTAGAAACCACCTAAAAAGAATCCTGATCTCTGTTATTAATCACAGTACAAATAATCTAACTATTAAAACTCAAAATAGTTTCTCAGTATTTATGACACACATTTTGTATAAACAATAAGGCGTTACACATCTCTTAGGAGAAAAAAGCTGAAATTAGAAGCAATTAAATGCTTAGGTTGTCTTTTTCATAGAATTATGTACTTAACAAGGTGTTTAATTATATTTTATTTAAAAAAAATTCAGGAGATTGATATTTCCTGGAATATCTTTGCAGCCTGAAAGAAAACCAAGTGCTCTTCCTTCAGAGTAATGAAGGAGTGATGAGGAGTCAATGAAAGGAGTGAGATTAATTCTGTTACAACCAGATGATAATTAGTTTTTGTTTACTTAATATGATACTTAAGCTGGAGAATAAGTTAATTAGAATGGTTTACAAATAGTGACACATCCCACACACTGTCTGGAATATAAATGTTACTGCTGCAAATAAGGATGTATGACCGGCAAGATGAAATCAAGCATTGGTGGTAGTGTTCTCTGTGGAAAAAGAACCGTAGGGAATGCAAGTCTAATGCTTTCCCAGCTAATCAAAACCACAAAAATGCTACTTTCTAAATTGCTACTTAAAAAAAACCAACCAAACAAACAAACAAAAAAAAACTGAATGAAATCAGTAACATAAAAATTAAAATTTTCAATTAGTTTTTTTGACTTAGCTGCAAATAAGTAAAATTAAAAGGGAAAATATTTTTGAGAACCAAGACAGGGACTGGAATCAAGTATCCCTAGCATACACATACTTTAACATACGAGCATAGATCCTCAGTAATCATGATGATTGCTCATGATTATCTTCATCTCAGGACTAAAAATACATTACAGATACTGTGAAGTATTCTAAGTCTGCTAGAAATTAACCATCCTTTGTAAAGCCTCATTTCACAGTAAGTAGGTATTAAAGATAGAATTTTGTTCATTATTCATTCAGTAGTTAGTGGATTGAAGTGGCCAAACTGAACCAAGTTTTATAAAAGTAGAGGAAGACAAGAGGGCATAAGAGAATCTCAGCTTCTGTGAATTTTATAAACCAAAGGAATTGTGAGAAAGTCAGCAGAAATATTTGCACAATAAGGTTTGACTCAGTACCTTTCTGTGACAGAGTTGGAGCCTTTGTTACATAAAGACAATAGATAGTGTAACTGGTAAATATGAACTATCAGATCCTTAGGAAGTGTAAAATTTGTTTCTTATTGCAAATATATTGAACCTTTCTACAGATCTTATGAAGATTTGTGTGTTTCTGGTTTACTGCACTATGGTACAGTCCAAAGCAGTACTCAAATAAAAGAGCAAATGCAGCAATACCTATGGCAATTGAGAAGTAGTTGAACCTTAGCCTAGTCAACACAAGCAGATTTCTTGAAAAGCAGCAGATAAATTAGATCATCTGGACTCATAAAACTATATACCTTATGACAAACACCATCTTCTCCTTTAGAAACTCACTTGCCTTCTGCACATTCCAGCTGAATTCCTCAAATCAATGGGATGGACACTATTACTGGCAGAGAACTATTTCTGGATAAGGAAGATGATAGCCTGTTGTTAAAAACCACAAAAATCCTTAAAAGGTGTCACAGAAACATTTAATAGCATATGAACGAAAGGGTTGGGTGAACCAAATGAATGACTACCATATAGGCATGTTCATCCTAACTTCATGATCAAGGATAAAATAAAATCATCAGTGGGAAAAAGCAAACAAAAAGCCCAACACAAAAACCCCAACAACCTCACCTTCTTCAGTGGGGAACAGCCAAGGGCAATTTCTCTGCTGTGATGGCAAGGGATATCCCTTGCTAATGCCTGAATCCCAAGATGAAAAGCAGGAGCAAGACTGAAGTATTCTGACTGCTACCTTGTTACAGACAAGGAATATAGGAGATGGAGAATACAGGAACAGCCAGAGGAGGTTACAAGCAGACACAGAGGGAGAGAAAAGAAAGGTGCAGGATTCTATACCCTTGACAAAAATGTGAGAGGAAGATAACTGAAAGCTTTTCTATTATTTAAGGCTAAAGGACTGACATACTTATTCCTCACTCACCATGAAATTACAGGGTTTAAAGACATGTTGCATCATCATTTAAGTCTATTCCCTTACATTAAGGCATCATTTTATCTGCATAATTTCTGTGACCTGCTTATCTGCTTGTCCTCCACAGTTAGAAGCTACATCCAGGCAATTCATTTCAGTGCTTACCTATTTAAGCATTTTGAAAAAAATTAAAATATCTAACCTTAATCTTTCTTACCATTTCATAAATTAATTATATTTTATCTTCTCATGGACATGGAAAAGAATTATTCCAGTACCCTTGACAATAGTGTTTTACATATTTAAGACTATCTTCTTAAACAGAATAACATGAATTGAATCATATTTTTATTGTAAGCCATGTTTAGTTGACCTATGATCACCCTTATTATGCCCTCTGAGCTTTCTCCAAATGTGCTGTGCAAAGCTCAGAACTGGACAGAAGCCAAGATCCTTCTAGTATTCAGTAGAGAAGATTATTTCAAAAGGCCTTACAGAATGTAGACTCACTTATACAAGAACACAGTATTTATATTTTTTCTGGAACAGCAGGATATCCTTGGGTTATGGCTCAGCTAGAGATCCATTCTTGAGCTTTTTGGAATAGCTGCCACCTGAACATTTGTTCGACATCCTATACTTGTACAATTTTTAAATTCCTGCTTTAATGTATTTCCTCAAAAATTTTGCATCCTATTTTTTTCCTAGTAACTTCAATTTCAATATTTTTAATTCTCAAGTGTGTAGTCTTTCTCAGTTCAGTGACATCACATTTTATTCTACATCCAGTCACCCACAACATTAGCAAAGCTCTGATGAAATCAAAGCATCAGAGAACAGTAAGATGCCTCAGTGCTCAAACCTTAATATTTAAAATAAGTTCTAAATAGGATCAATGACACCTATAATTTATCAAAATACCTTTTTTCCCCCCTCCTTTTTTCATATTAAGATCTTATGCATTCTTAATTTGATCTTTCAGCTGATAACATGTAGTATTTGCATTTCTCTTTTGTGGGGATATTTGGAGCTTTGGTTGGTTGGTTAGTGTTTTTTTCTGCTTTTTTTTTTGGTTTTTTTTTGTTTTTTTTGTTGGTAAGAGAGAGTGTTCATGAGCATCTAATAGTTAAGATCTGAACTAGAAAATACTTTGCTTAAATGTGTGTTGAATGAGCATCAAGTGAGTGTCACAAGCATAACAGACTAGCTGTTGTCACTTATGCTATCAGCATTCACACATCCCATGTAAGTCACCACACTGGACTTTCAGCTGACTAATTTACACGTATCTTTTATATTTCATACAGCATGTCAAAGATATTCAGCTGTTTACTGCCAATACAGAGACTGGAAAAAAATCGAGTGTTAGATGCTAATATTTTGACCATATTACAAGTCCAAGATGCTGTCAAAAGATAGAATTACAGTCAATACAACAATGTTTTTAATAATGATGTCCTAGGAGATAGTAGGTGGTACACAAAGCTGACCATCTGCCTCACCTAATCTTGTTTTTCTGCATAAGCCAGTCTGTCTCTTGGGAGGAGGGTACATGTGCTTTTTCTCTTTTTTTGGTAGTTGAGGTTGTTGTTTGTAACCACATATCACTTTTCCCCATTAACCAAATAATATTTACCTTTTCTCCTTGTGTAGCTTTTTTTTTTTTCTTCTTTTAGCTATTTCATTCACTTTGCCTAAACAGTACTTCAAAGAAATGATCTTCAAATTTAATACACAGTCACATGAAACCACTATGCGTCAAATTAAATTAATGACAACTGTGCAGGAATGTTTCTTCTTCTATCCTTCTCTTCTATAATACAATGTTTTTTCTTTCTTATTTGATCAACAGAATTCCATTTTCTCTCTTTGTGCTAAACAGAAAATGACAACTCTGGAAGATAGTTGAACTTACCAGCTGGAAAGTTAAATTTCTCAATTCAAAAGTTAAGAATTTCCTCCCACAAAGCAAGAAGAGAAATATTTCCTTCATTATTCAATAAACATTGTTTTCCTGTACTCCTCCTCCCTCTCTGAGACTGTAACAAGTGTTTCTTAGACTAAAAAATACAAAGAAATTACCTGATTCTTCCCTACTTGAGAACCATAACTGGTTTGTGTGTTCAGGTAGCTTTTCTCACTATAATGCCTAAGTATTTCATACATTTACCTTCATCTCAGGACACAGAAGATTTGTTGAACTATGAATATAAAGCAGACAAAAATCTAAGTTCTTGTATTTAATAAAGTAAGTAGTAACTTACAGGGGTAATCATGTTGCAGTGACCCAGCCCGCCTTCTCTATGAAAATTAATAAAATCTATTGGGTTGATTTTCCCCCCTCAGGACAGTGAGCCTGAGGGGGATGGGGAGGGCGAGGCTGGGGAATTCCCCACATTTCCCACCTCTTAAGTTGTCCTTCAAAGCTTTGGTTACACCCCTTTTTCCTTCCAGCTTACACCCCTTTCCCCTCCCAGCTATTTCCCTATGCATTAGGCTGTTTTAATATGTATTACCTTCCAGAAATTTCGGTTTTCTCTGTGTCCCCATTGGTTTGTTTGAATGTACTCCTCCCCCTGCATCATTCCATTGGGTATTTTTGTTTTTGTAATCTCTCCCTATTGGACCAGCCCAACTGGATCTGCCCCTTTTTGCTCCCCCTAAAACCCCCCTGCAAGTGCTCGTCCCTCGCTGTTTTGTAGACTTCCCGCCTGCTTGCTTTTGAGTTCTCCTGTCGCTCGGGGAAGGGAATAAAGACGTGAGCTGCTGCTACATCAGAGCCACTCTCTCCTCCTTTATCTCTGCCGAGTCGCTACTTTGCCAATGTCTGCAGCCAGTCCCAATGGGGTCGAGAGCAAACTTAACATCTGCGAGTCTAAGAGGCACAAGCGGTCCCGCTGGTGGTGTGCGGGCTGGGTTCGGGCATACAGCCGAACTGCCTGCCATTTATTTGACTGGGCACGCGTGTCTTGTTGCCTGCTGGCTACCGGGTGGCCAAGCAGACAGTGACATAATTAGGAAGATTAAAGCTCTTCAAATGAGCAGACTAAGGGAAGTTTTGGTCACTGTCTAGCCAAAATGAAGGGCTAGAACTCATTTTCACAAGCCTCTATTACAATTGAAATACTTCAAAGTCACATTACTCCTGCCACAAGACATTTCACAATATTTGTACAAGAAAGAACAGTCCATTGTCAAATACTTTAATTTCCCCCTTTGAGCTGGTAATGGGGGCACTGTTCATGCATTACATAATCAAGTGACAGAAATCTGCTGTACTAATGTGTTTGCAATAATATAAAAATGTATTATGTTGTAAATATTTCCTCAAAGTTTTCTATGGATAAACCTATAACTTCAGTGCCAGTATAGGACATGCTCAAAAAGCTGCACTGCACAGTCAGTTTTCAACTGACTGGCTGAAGGATTGTTTTATGACTGGATACCAAAGACAATTTCATTTCAGAGACTAAATCTTATGATTGGATATCAATAACAATTTAATTTCAGAGACTAAATGTCAAAATTTAGTGTCCTAAATCTACAGTGTCAAAACAAGGCAAGTGCGCTATTTCTTTCTCTCGATGGTTGGAATAACAAGAGGTATAAAAGGCATCAACTTGTGAGAAAAGTATCTGAACATTTTCAAAATGCATTCCAAATGCATGAAACATCCTCCAAAATTTTTTTCCGGATTCTGCTTGTACTCATAATGACTGAGTATGGCTGTGGCACTGTGTTGCAACAGATAGTCTATCTACCTGATAAAGAAACATCTGAAATGGGTTTGAGAAGGCAGCCCCCACAAGATGCCCAGGAAAGATTTCTCTAGATTTCAAGACTGCAAAAACTATGAATTTTTGTAAGCCTCATGGATTTCCACAAGAGTAGAATAAATGAGATCCCAATTACAGGCTGGACCAGCTACATAAAGTTGAAGACCCCATGACAAGCAGCAACTCAAGGAAACAACTTCCGGAAAACACTGACTTGTGTCATACTGATCCTCTCTAGATTATTCTCAAGTTATTGAGACAATTTAGCCACATTCATTGGACTATTCCTCCTGTATGGAGAACCTCCTTACAGTCCTTGTTATAAAGACTTTCAATAATAAACTGAAACAAAAAGTTTTATATGCTAAATACAGAGAGATCACCCACTAAGAAACACAAAGACTAAGTGTAGCAGCATAACTCTCCCTGTTCCTATTCGTCTAATACTTTCTTCTTTCTCCACTTTGTTACACAATAAACATTCTCAGATTTTTGTTTGATGCATCATAACTAGTGAATAATAGTTCTTAGACCAGATTTGCAGATTTCTTCTTCAAAATTTCAGATTTTCCGCAGTCCTTAGGCTTATGCCAAAATACCTTCCCCACTCCCTAGCCTCCATGACCATAAAGACAAAAATTACTAAAGGAAGATGGGTGAGCATCAGAAAAATTCAGTTAGAAACAGTACCTTCCTTCAAAGGTTTCATTTAAACAAGATGAAACACACAAATACCAAATCCAGATTCAAATTCAGCCATGCTTTGAATGGGAGTAAGGGAGGAATTTGTACAACAGACAAGCAAATTGGTTGTCCTTGGTTGCCCAAGACAGCCACATCATACCAGGAAAAGTAGACATTGTTGAGGTGCTTTAATACATTACAGAATTTGGTATTTTACTGCATTCAGTTTTTTTCTCTGCCCTTTTTGTTGTAGTAAATTCTCATCCACATTCAGTTTAAAGAGTTGAAAAGCATTCCAAAAAGTAAATCACCAATGCAGTTTCTCAGCATCTATAAAGTCTGTAAATGTATTATATGAATTTTACAAAGCTACTACTGCTTTCTCCAATTAGTTGACTATTTCAGAATTTTTTAAAGTTGATTCCAGGAGACAGCTGATCGCACCTCTTTGCTGATGATCTTAAACCTGGTGTATAATTGCCTTTGTATCTCAAAGCCTTCAATGCTGGTCTCAAGTGCCAAGCAGACATATTTTATTTTCCCATTAATTGGTTATTAACCTATTGAACACAAACCTATTTGCACCACCTTATCAGACTGATACCAGAACCTGTTTTGTCACTGAATTTTGATTTTTATCATGTATCAACTTTACTGGATAAGAATGGGAAAGACAAACAAGATGAATCAGAAACAAAATTAATTTACTTCCAAGCATAATTCAGTGAAAATAATGAAAAAAAGGCTGAGTCATAACTTAAACTGTTGAATTTCAGGAAGACAGATTGTACATTTACTGGACACATGAGCCAGCAGTGTGCCCCAGTGGCCAAGTAAGCCAAAAGCATCCAGGCCTGTACCAGCAATAGTGTGGCCAGCAGGATGAAGGCAGTGACTCAGTATTAGTGAGGAATTCTGGGTTCAGTTTTGGGTCCCTTAATTTAGGAAGGACATTGAGGTGCTGGAGCATGTCTAAAGAAGGGTAATGAAGCTGGAGAATGGTTTGGAGCATCTGAGGGAGCTGCAGTTATTTACCATAGAGAAAAGGAAGATCAGTGTGACCTTATCACTCTCTACAAATGCCTGAAAGGAGGGTGTAGCCAGGTGGGGATCTGTCTCTTCTCCAGGTCATCAGTTGTGGCAGTGGATCATACCAACACTGCAGGACCTCACTGGTAGAAAACCTCCTAATCTAAGCACCCCCTGGAAAACACAATGGTCTCTCCCCAAAACTGTGTAATCCCCTATCTTTGTAACCTATCCCTAAATCCTACCCTTCCCTGCTCCCTGTTGGTTAAGGGAGTTTCTCCCCGCCTCCTGTTATCTGGCCCCAGATCGTCCCTATAACTGGGAGCTCTCGAGGCCATCTTGCACTCTTTCTGNGAGGTTCAGGTTGGACATTAGGAAAGAAATTCTTCTCAGAAGCGGTGATTAGGCATTGGAATGGGTTGCCCAGGGAGGTGGTGGAGTCACCGTCCATGGAAGTGTTTAAGGAAAGACTGGACATGGCACTTAACGCATTGATGTAGTTGAAAAGGTGGTGTTAGGTGATCTCAGAGGTCTTTTCCGACCTAATTTACTCTGTTACACAACAGAACATATTCCTGTATGTGCAGACTTAATGCTAATTCTGTCCTAAGGACGATTTCCATTCTTGCCTTAAGGGCCAAAATAACTCCCTGATAGACATTAGAATCTGGCTAAGGAAAGTTCTGTGCTAGGTAATAATCTCAGTACTGTTGAGAATTCAGCTCCTGCTGGCTGAATTTTGCTGTTTGCAATTTAACATGTCAAACCACTTGTACACAGGAGTTTTTTGTTTCACAATGGTAGTCTGAATAGAAAATGGATTGACATATATGACAAATCTTACATCCTGCAGATTACAGTGTATTTAGATCTTTTCATTTAAAATGAAAAAAGAAAGGCTGCTAAGGCTGCAGACCATCTCCTTTACCCACATCTAAGGAGACTGCAACCTGCCATTCTAGCAGGGTCTGCTGCTTTACAAAGCCTATTCCTGGCTTTGCAGCCCCCTTCTCCTGCTGTTGAGTTGGCAATTAAACATACGGGCTGGTAACTGTAGTAAGAACTAGTACAGGCTTCTCAAAGACAGGCTTCCTGCATTCTGTCCAGCCTCTGGTAGCAGACAGTTTGCTTTTTCTCCACATTCTCCCTCCACCTATCAGGTTACAAGCATTCAGTAATACCAGTAGGAATTTTACTCCCACTGGGTTATACAGAATACAGGAAAGCAAATTGCTTTTTTTCAGATTGAGTCCTAATACTGCAAAAAGTTGTTACAGGTAAAGCGCAGAACAGAGCAACTCTGTTGCAAGGAGAAATTAATGTACAAGGTTCATTTATCATGGGAGAAGTATTCAGAAAAGAAAACAGAAAGCCAGAATGACTGAAGCAATTTTGTGTATTTTCTACATACTGTGAATAACTTTCGTTGTGTAAGAACATACAAGTGTAGAGCTCCTCCAACTGCAGAGCATATTATTACTGCCACATTTTGGGTGGCATCACTTGTCACGATTGTAGCATGACTTGCAGCACTTGCAGTCACAATGCAAGTAATATGTAACATGAAGGGAAGGCCAAGATGTTTCAATTTAAGAGACGTTCCTCCGTCATGCTTTCTTTTTGCTTCACTTCTTTGCCCCTTAGAGATACTTGTTTGGGTCTCCACAGCAAGGATAATTTCCTCCAAGCTCATTTCTTATTGCAGAGGGGAAAACCTGACAAGACTGGCATGCAGAAAAATCTTACTGCTATAAGCTTCAAAGATTAGATACTTTTTTCCTCTTGCAAGAACTGTTGTAAGTAGCAAGATATATTCACCATTTACCCTCTTCTCTCTGAGAAAGAGCACGGGATCCGTGCTCTTAATGGAACCTGTTTCAGGTATAGTAGCACAACGCATGATCACTATGAAGGCTTAAATTGGGATCAAGTCTTACATTAAGTTCAGTCAAACAATATCCTATGTGAAAGTGCCTCCAACTCCCTATCCCTTCCCCACCCACTCCACATCCCATCAAGTGAAAATGGCTGAGAGTGAAGGCATTTTAAGAGGTTTGATATGTATAGAATACTATTTATGTGTTCTCTTTTATTCCTTAACAAAGCCCAAAATAGTAATGAAAGAAGTGAGTACTTCTAAGTTTTATCTTATTGAAGTAACAGCCTAACTATGCTTCATTACTCAAAAAATGAAGTATGAATGGTTTCTCAGTTATTTTAAATTGATGATAAAATAGTCTACATAATTTATATGATCTGTTGCACATGGGGTTGTTAGATAATGCATTTCTAGGCAAGAACACCATCACACCATCTTATACTAGAGAATAGGTCTGAGTGAGCCTAAAACTAGCAATATGTCCTTGTTTTAGCTGGGGTAGAGTTAATTNATTACTCAAAAAATGAAGTATGAATGGTTTCTCAGTTATTTTAAATTGATGATAAAATAGTCTACATAATTTATATGATCTGTTGCACATGGGGTTGTTAGATAATGCATTTCTAGGCAAGAACACCATCACACCATCTTATACTAGAGAATAGGTCTGAGTGAGCCTAAAACTAGCAATATGTCCTTGTTTTAGCTGGGGTAGAGTTAATTTTCTTCACCATAGCTAGTACAGGGCTATGTCTTGGGTTTGTGCTGGAAACAGTGTTGATAATAGAGGGACTTATTTTTTTTTTATTATTGCTGAGCAGGGCTTAACAGTGTCAAGGCTTTTTCTAGTTTTAGCACTGCTGCACTGGCAAAGGGGTTGGGATGCACAAGGAGTTGGAAAGGGGACACAGCTGGGATAGGTGACACCAACTGAGCAAAGAGATATTCCATATGATAGGACATCATGCTCCATTTATAAAGCTAGGGGGAGAAGAGGGAAATGGGCAGGGGGACATTTGATGTGAGGACATCTATCTTCACAAGTCACCATTGTTACACAGGATAGAGCCCTGCTCTCCTGGAGAGGTCTGAACACCTGCCTGCCCATGGGAAGCAATGAATTAATTCCTTGGTTTGCTTTGCTTGTGTGCATGTGGCTTTTGCTTTTCTTATTAAACTGTATTTATCTCAAACCATGAGTTTTCATTTGCTCTTCCTGTTCTCTACCCCATCCCACTGGGTGAGCCCCTGCATGGTGCTTGGTTGCTGGCNGCTTCATTACTCAAAAAATGAAGTATGAATGGTTTCTCAGTTATTTTAAATTGATGATAAAATAGTCTACATAATTTATATGATCTGTTGCACATGGGGTTGTTAGATAATGCATTTCTAGGCAAGAACACCATCACACCATCTTATACTAGAGAATAGGTCTGAGTGAGCCTAAAACTAGCAATATGTCCTTGTTTTAGCTGGGGTAGAGTTAATTTTCTTCACCATAGCTAGTACAGGGCTATGTCTTGGGTTTGTGCTGGAAACAGTGTTGATAATAGAGGGACTTATTTTTTTTTATTATTGCTGAGCAGGGCTTAACAGTGTCAAGGCTTTTTCTAGTTTTAGCACTGCTGCACTGGCAAAGGGGTTGGGATGCACAAGGAGTTGGAAAGGGGACACAGCTGGGATAGGTGACACCAACTGAGCAAAGAGATATTCCATATGATAGGACATCATGCTCCATTTATAAAGCTAGGGGGAGAAGAGGGAAATGGGCAGGGGGACATTTGATGTGAGGACATCTATCTTCACAAGTCACCATTGTTACACAGGATAGAGCCCTGCTCTCCTGGAGAGGTCTGAACACCTGCCTGCCCATGGGAAGCAATGAATTAATTCCTTGGTTTGCTTTGCTTGTGTGCATGTGGCTTTTGCTTTTCTTATTAAACTGTCTTTATCTCAAACCATGAGTTTTCATTTGCTCTTCCTGTTCTCTACCCCATCCCACTGGGTGAGCCCCTGCATGGTGCTTGGTTGCTGGCTGAGGCTAGCCATGACACCACTATAAATCAAGGACAGCTTGGACTATCAAATACTATATTTCTGTTACCTCACACTCTCCAAAATAAAGAATTCACATTATAAATCAAGACATCACCATTCATTCTTCTGGCACAGGATTATCTCATTTGAACATAATTTATTCTGTTGGGCTTTCAGTCGGTTTGTCCTCATCTACTGACTGCTGGAAGAAGAAATAGTGCTACCTGAAAAAACAGTATATTATTAAGATATAAATGAACAGAATCTTAAAGGAAGTTTGCATTTAACCAACCTCCACTAAGCATGATTTTAAACTTTATACCTAATACACCCAGAATAGAAAAAAATGAAAATGGAGAATTTTAATTAATTACCTGGCACAAAATGTCAGCTCGTCAGGAAGGATGTGCAAGATAAGGTATTAATAAAGTTAACAAATTTCCTACCATGACATAAAGAGAATTGTTAAAGTGATCTCACAATCAGTGATGCTGAATGTTATAACTCCTTAAATCATTATGTTACACTTTGACAAAATGAAAGCTTCACATGTAGTGTGGAATATCTTGCTGCCAAGTCTGACTAGGAAACTGCCAACATGGTTTAAACAGGATATGCAGTAATAAACTGCATTACTCCTTGCCAATATGTAACAACTTACTGTTTCAGTACTGCATGCATTTTAAAGTTTCAAAACAACAATGATGAAAGATACCATTTCCTTTGTCATCTCTTTCCTGCTTGTTGAATTTCAAGCATGCTAATGACAACCCAATCCTGCTAAATAAAAACCCACACCCTGTAAAACAACTGGGCATTTATCCCCTGTAGTTGCATATAAGCTATTTTAAATGAAAAAATCCTGACACAATTTCTCTGGACTTTTTCTATACATCTCCGCAGGATGTTGATGCAACACTACAACTCCTTTGAGGGGATAGGTTAGAAGTTATTGCTTCAGACCCTGGCTGTGAATAATCTCCTTGAATACTCCTTCCAGGTAGTCTCTGATGTAGTTTTCATGTAGAATTATGCTGTGAATCCTGGGTGTCAAAGAGATCTGCTTGTTTTCTAAGAATGCTTTCCCTTCCCTCACCTTTCTATCAGTCTCTGGAGAGGAGGTCAGCTGTGGTTAGGCAGTATCTACGCATTTGGAATACAGAAGAAAAGCATCCTGGGGTCAAGCCATTCAGTTTAAGTTTAAAAACATCTTGACAGCAACCAGGGACGTGCTGATACATGACAAGTGCATACATAAGTCTGTAATAAAGAGCTTTTGCTCCAGATATATGGGCTGATCTGTACATGCAAAATAACTTTTTCTAAGTGCCTGAGGGGTTTTTGTTTGTTTTCTTTGCTTTACAGGCTGTTTCTGGCAGATTCCATATCTTTAAAAGCAGTGTCAAAGAAGTGCAGTTTCACAAACCAATTAGAATTGCTGTTGTAAACAGAGACCCCCAGCTTTCTCCTCAAGTACACTGATAGTCTAATTTTTCCAAATCTCCTTGCTTGTGCAAAGGAGGTTCCTAGTACTATCCCTTGTACAGTTGCTTTTGGTCAAGAGAAACAGCTTAAGCTTTGTCTATTTTACACAACTAGCTTGCAGTCAGACCAAAGAGTGCTGGTGCTGACACTAGATATGTGATCGACAGCATCTTACAACAGTATATTTAAATCATTCATAAAACCATACCCAAATCTTTCCTTTCTCTACTGCCTTTCTTAAATAGATTTTTTTTCCCCCAAGTGGTTCTTTATCGCTTCGGAAATCCTTTGTTAAAAAAAAATATTGGTGGCTGAGGTCTTCATTGCACTGCACATCTATCTACTTTCCCTCAAAATATTCTGCCTCTTTTAGTTGATGATCCACTGAAGAGCTAATTGAAAGCCACACATTTATCAGCCCATATTTCTTTTACACCATTCTTTATCATCTCTTCACAGAAATTTTGGGACTCTACAGTATATAAAATATTCAGAAAAATTCAAGAGAATAATCTCATATTTTCACCTTAAAAACAGAAAAGTGAATGTCTGTGTAATATGCAGAGCAGGGATCACAAGCTTCTGTGGTACAAATGGGTGAAGACAGTTCCACAGCAAGGTGAACATTTTCTATTTTTTAAGAAATTCCATATGATAGCAGTGTACCAGTTATAGCAGTTGATTATTTGCTATAAAATTTTTCCTATAATTGCACCAATTAGGTGCTCAAGAAACGATGAACGTTTAAGGACTGAACATGAATGCAAGCTATATAAACACTTGAAATTTTTACAGCAGTGGGGAAACCTATTTGATCAGTTCTTTACAGAAGATACGTTGTCATATGTTGGTTACTGAAAGCCAGAAGTTCCAATTTCCGTTTTTGCTCTTACTGAAGATGCTCAAAAGACATACAGCCTTAACAAAAGCAGGGGAGGGACCAATAAATAGGAAGATAATATCTGCAATACATTCTCTGTGGGTTAACCCTGAGTCTAAAGGTACTTTTCTGCAACTCTTAGCACTCTGATATTTGAAACAGTCTTATCCAGCTGCTACAGCAGTGAAACAGAACATTAACGGAAAACAAATGAAAGACAAATGAAAGCGAAGAAAACATGCTATTTTACAAAATCATGGGTTGATTTGCCACACGAGTGAACTGCTGAACTGTTCAAGGCTGTGCCAGTTATTTTGTCCACAGTTTAAACTCATTACATGTTTCTCTATTAAGGAAGTTTGTGTTTACCCCCACAAGTGCCAGTTCTAAAGTTAACTGGCACATTGAAATGTACAAAACGAAAACACTTTTTAGCTTATTATGTTGGCTAGACACATCCTATTTCATTAGGAGTACTCAGAAATGTTCCACAGCATTGGAATTCAATTATCTGTCCTTTTAAATGTTAAAACAGTCCTGTCTGGCATGGATTTTGGCCTGGACTAAACACTGCTCTCCCAAACTATTCTTGGGCATGATTCAGGAATTGGCAATGTTCAGAAACTACTCCCAAATGCCAATTTAGAAACAGCAATTATATTCTTAAAGTCTAAGACTTTTGTGTTCTGACATTAAGGCTAGCTGACACAGTACAGCTGTACTCATGACATACCCATAGACATTTAATTTACCAATACAGGCATAAGCATAACATCCCAAAAAAAATACTTCTCAAAACACAAATACCACAAAAAAATCAAATGTCTACAAAAGTTTGGCATCACCCAGATGACTAAATGAAAATCCTTTATTTAGCCTAAGTTTCAGGCATTTTCTAAGGGTATTCATAAAAATTTAAGCAAGGAAAGAGAGTTCAGAAATGCAAACCTGCTGTACTTCATGAAGAGAATCTCAATTTTAGACTTATTTTTCATCTTCAGTACAGGGGAAAAAAACCCCTGACCTAAAAGTGTTTGCAAGAGTCATATTTCATTCTAGCAAAATTTCACCTAGCAAAAAATACCCCTTTACAACTCTATAGGATACGTATTGATTAATCCCAAAGAATGACAGCACAGTCATTTTTGGATAGATGATAGAATCAGATTAAGAGAAACACCGTTTCCTGAACAATACATTTTAAAGGGACCTAACTGCTTAAGAACCCTTGCACAAAGATGTGTTTACAAACTGGAGAAATCTACCTAAATGTAGAACCTAAAGTATCGTCAAATATTGACTACTTCCATAATGCTGAGATTTCCAGAACGGAGTGTTTAAGTAACATATGCCAACCAGCATATATACATATATATACATATACACATATACACACACACACACACACCCACACACACGTATGTATGTATCTATAAATATATACATATATATATATACACATACATATATATATATAGTGTTGTATACTAAACAGTCTCTCTCCTTTTTGGAGTAATTTGAAGCTGTATTACTCCCCTTATGGGTGCCACCTGAAAGCAGAAATAGGAAACAGTTCCTTATTGGATTCAGTAATTTTTTAATGTGCCATGTAAAAAATATTTGTACCTTTATATATCATCTTCCAATTGAAGCAGTGTAGTGTGTTAACCTACATGTTAAAAGCAGTCTTTTAAAGTAGCATTCCTTTCTCCCCACTGACTGAGAAGTAAAAACAATAACATTTCTTTATGCCAAAAGAGCTATGACAAGAATTAATTTTGATCTTTCTAGGCACCTATCTCCAACCTCTAAATCTGACTAACAATAATAGTTTAATGCATGCTGTCTCCCTTCAGCAGACATGTTTTGCTCTGTAGTTTCAGGTGAATATTTAGTGAGAAGAGTTTGGAGTAAAAATTGCTATAAGGGGAGGGAAATAATCTAGCAGAATGAGAAGTATAGGAAAACTGTGTGCATTTAATACTTTTCAGTAGTGGCCAATTACAGGTATACACTCTACTGTTTATATATGAATTGGGGAAAAATATAAATTCTTACTCTCCCTATCTGGAAATAAGTGCTGATGAAGATGTCAATGGACTATCAATCAATTTAGTATACAATATTTTTAACCAATACTCTAGGGCTGTTTCCAGAGGTTTATTACTAGATGCCTCACGTAAGCCTCTACATATTGGCCATAGCTTCCAAGCAATTCGAAAAGGTTAATGAGGATACCTTTTTCCTGAAAGGTTTAATATTTTAGAAAATAATCCCCCATGCTTTCCATACTAGGTATTTAGTTATGCAACACTCTACAGCTCATGGAGGCTGTCTTTCTGATATCCCTTTTAAACTTCCCATATTTCTTCTAAAGCTCATCCTTGAAGTCACAACTCTTACCTAATCAGTAGATCTTCTAGCTCTTCTTTCAATTGAAGAGCATTAACCCATAATTCAATTTTTCTGTGCCTCATTTTCCTGTAAATATTTTCTTCTGATACTCTCTTCATTATTTCCCTGAACACATACATGGCAAACTTGGATAACCCCTATGTATTAATACTTTTTACTGCTTTGTTTGTTTGCCTTACCTTAATGACTAAAAATGCTGATCATTCTTTCATACTATAATAACTACTATAACTAGCTTTTTGCCTTATCAGGTACTGTGAACTAGCAAAAAATAAGAGCATGTCTGTGTTAAAGGAACAGGCAGTCAACTAAAAGAAAATCATACATTTAAAATAAACCTGGGAAAAGTTACATACATGCAAGTTTAAAAAGCCCATGAAGAGAGGGCAATTAGAGTGATAAGACACCATCTCACTTTGCAGAATTTGCCCCTTAACTGCCTCAAAACCTGGCTTATAGCTTCACCCTGTGTCTTATGCAGACTGGCCATTACACACCCAAAAACTCACCTCTTCCCTCCAGGGATGCAAACCTGGCCTCAGCAAAATACCCTGACACCCCCACAAATGGGCAAGTGTTTTGAGTAATTAATCTTTAATAGTCCAGTCTCATATGCACTAAGTAGTACAAACTCAAATCTACAAAACACAAAAATATAACTAGAGAGGAGAAAGATTAATTTCATATCAGTAGCAGTCACTTGCCTCCTGAACCTGCCACGACAATATTATCAGGGTTTGCAGGCACAGAGCACAAGACCAGCAGACTGGGATTAACAACATGAGAGGAATGAAAGACAGACAGTGCCACAGAAGCCCTGGAAAACTACCTCAATGGCTTCACTGCTGCCTTAGTAAAGAGTTTCAACCTGACTAACACCAAGGGACCTGCTGTGCCAAACATCATATTTGTTTTTACATCAGAAGGGATTCCCCCCCCCAAGTAAACAGTGTGCCATCATAGCCAGCACTGTGTAAGAACACTCAGGCTTTTGCATTACACATAGCTGGAACATCTTTGTCAATATTGAGAAAATTTGAGTTTCCATAGGATAGCACACATACTTCAAATGCATCTTGATAGCATATGGCTTATATATAAAAAAAATATTTTGAATGTTTCCCTTTGCTACTGTTTTTGATGTGTTGATATGACTGCCTTGAAAGAGATGTGTTTTCACCCTTGCTTCAAGAGCCACATTAAACAGATAAAAAACCAAACCAAACCAAAACAAAACAACTCCCAAGGAATGCCCTAATGCACTATTTTAAAGGGAAAAAAAGATTTTGACCCAAATAAAATTAAAGCAGTGATGAAAACAGCCAAAAGTGCAGATGAAATTACTAAAGCCATATTTTCTGATAGGTTCAGTATTAGTATCAGGGCATGTTTTCAGAAGAGTCCAGCACTGAGAAAAAAATCTAAAATTTGCAGCTTGTTAAGTAGGTTGCAAAGTAGCATAGCCAGCAATTTCATAACACTTTTGAAAAACAAGTATTTACTGAAATAAGTAAACAAGAACTGAAATCTTAAAGTAGCAACTCCATATGAAAATCATATTTTAAAAAAAGGTGGATTAAATTTATTTGGCAAAAATAAACTCTCTGCATTTCTAGCAATTATACCAAAAATTAAAAGGTTTCTTGGAGCTTTTGCAACAGCTCTAGAGGGTATTCACAATACTGTATTTAAGTTTGACTCTCAAGTATTGAAGACACTCCTCTAGGAACTCAATTAAGCTCATTCAATTTCAGCTTCAATGTATTAGTTAGGCCTGAATCTAGAGCATCTCCAGTGATCTTCAACAAGCTGTTATAAGTCAGATAGGAATTCAGATTTAATTATAGGATAATTAGTCCTTATAATTGTGTTCAAGATTCAGTAGCTTAAAAGTGGCAAAGTAACAAAAAAATTTCAAGCTTTCCCTTTAGTTTGTAGGTCTCTACTACATAAACCAAGAGTTGCTTGTCCTCTGTATAAATCTAGCACACTGGGCAAAAAACAAAGCCAAGGTACAACAAAACGACAGATACCCCTTAAAAAATACATTATGCAGTTACATTAACCATTTCAGAAAACAAGCTATACATTTACTTAGCAAGAGAGAATGCAGCCTAGATAGTCCAGATCATTTTCCAGACTTAACGGTAAAAATTTTGGGGTTGCTAAAAATACCATAAAAATACATTACAAAAAATTCTGAGAGGCGTTTAGTCTAGTCGTGTTTATGACAGAGTATCCATGTTTGCTTTCAACTGAATTTTCAGTCAAATTTTTAAAGTGTTTTGTCTCCAGGCTTATTGTTTTTTCCATATATATAAAGCAAGATTATTACAATTCAACCAGCAAAATCCTCTCTGCTGAAGATATCAGCCACTTAATAGTCAAAGGCATCAAGACATTAAAGTGACTCATTGTTTACCCCATAAAACCGTAAGAGAAGCAAGAAGAATTGTTAAGCTCCTCTAAGTGCTAAATAAGATGTAAAAGCTGATTATCAAGCAGAAAGAAAACTCTAGACAGTTTATTCTAACAAACATACTAAGTAGTTTAAAGAGCACACAAAAGACTAAATACAATATATTTCCATCATATTTCCACCATGACTCTAGAATAGTATATATATATATTTTTTTTTTTTAAATGTGATTATGTTTAAGACACAGACTGTGTTAGGTAACAATTGTGTCCTGTCATTCTAGAATAGTTTCTAGGCAGAGTTCTGTAGCAAAGGAGGACCCTTCCTTATTAAAAGTCACATAAGGGAAATGCTGAGGCAGGAAGAATCCTTGGACTGTTTCAATTATTTCCCACCTTGCCCTCTAAACAACTACAAATATATCTTCATGCCTTTTCTGCTTCAAAAGAAAAAGTGCCAAACATAAATATCTTGAGTGTCAGAAGAAAGGGAACAATGCCACTACTTAAAAAAAAAAGAAAGAAAAAAAAATGGAAAATAACTACTATTACAGTCAACAAAAATCAAAGACAGAAATAAGATGTTTCAACGAGGATATTGTAAGTGGATAGAGACCAAGGGTACAGTTTTTATAATTTACTCACACAAGGAGGAAGCATACATTGAAAGTACAAATACAACAGACATTACAAACTTTAAGCATGAGCATCTTTCAGTTTTCGTGTGTATGCACAGAGCAGACATGATTACACTAATGTCAGAGAGAATTTAGGTTTTCTGCTATGTTATCTGGGTATAATGGGGTTTCTAGGCAACAGCTATATTTTAGGCAAATTACTACTCCACAGTTAAAGGGGTCCACACCAATATGGGAAGAGAACACGTCTCATACATATCCAGAAAAAGACTGAGTAAAAAAAAAAGGATGTCTACAACTATAGATAAGAAATCTTCCCAGCTCTTTAAGCCCCAGCTTTATCTCCTCTTACCAAGGAGGTTAATCTCAGCACACAGAGACTAGAAGAAGATTTTTCCATTTATACATACAAGCAAGACTGAAGGAGATACTGAAATGCCTGTAAAAGCTTAATTCCGTATGGATATCTAGATACATCAAAAACAAAAAAACAACAAAACAAACCCCCAGTTCTTTGATATATATAAACACCCTAACAAAAAATATCTATAAATCAGTCAGTCTATCAACCTTTCCCCTAGAATTTCTACCACATCTTTCATAGAATTTAATATAGAGAGAAGTCAACTAATGAAAAACACTGCACAGAGTAGTGAAAGAAACAATTTCTCCCATCTACATTTGCTTCTTTTAAATTTTCAGGAATTTGGTTGTATAGGTCAGCAGACATTTACTGCACATTTAGTACTTCAGTCTCATCATCTGTAGTAATACTATAAAGTGTCAGAAACAACATCAAACAAGTTTTCATAACTGTCATACAGATAAATTTCAATCAAAAGGACTTCAAATCTTCAACATGACAAATAAACACATAAGAAAGAGCCTCCTATTTTTTACAATCATTTCTGGAAAAAATAGACTTTGCAGCAAGTTGAAGTTCATAGTACTTAAAAGGAAATTCAGATATCCATTGTCCTGTCTTTCCAGAGATCAAGGACACCCAATGTAGGATTCAAGCTTAACCTTGTGCAAAAGTCTAGTTTCCTCCTCTACTTCCCTAGATCTTATAGTTAAGATCTTTGATACCTTTGGCTATAAAATACCTTTTCTTTTCCAGCAAAAGCCTTATCTTACACAGCTCCCTAAAACAAGTAATTGTTTTTTTTTTTACCAGGAAATATCCTTTATCACCAGGAGAAGTATTTGGATCATATAATTACATTCAGTTATTAACCTACCAGACTACAAACAGATTTTAAGACCTTTATAGCCAAACAGTATTACTAGCCTGCTTTGCTGACCAATGAAAAAAAATAAACAAAAAAAACAGACTACCCCAAATATGCATCATCCTTCACTGCATTCTGCAACCAAACCAAATTTTAAACTGAAGACAGAAATACACATTGCATTATTGAGACAGGAATAAATATCATCAGACCAAAAAAAAACAAACAAACCAAGAAACCCTAATAATACCACCAAGCAAACACTTGCAAAAACAAATAACTAAAACCCAGCTTACCAGAAGAAGGACTCTTTGCTCCATAATCAAAAGTATTTCACTCTCCTTTGCTTTTCTTGGGAGAACATTTTCTGGAGTTGCCTGATTTCCCTAAGCATGCCTGATCAGGCACAGCTGTGGAACAATACCTTCCCCTGCACAGCTGTGAGATCTGAGGCAACAATTGGTGCCCTGACTGCTGGTATTTGTCAGTATCTGCTAGCTGCTCTAGAAATGGAATTTGGAGGGGTGAGATGCAGTTAATAGTCTGGTGTTTAAAGTATTATTTTAATCCAGAAATATGTTATTTTTGCGGGTATATGCAGGGATAAGTTACCTTATAAACACATCAGAATGGAATTGGCCTAGCTGTTTCTCTGCTGTATCCCTCTGGACTAGGCCAACCCTTTTGGCCTCTTCTTTGCCTGCCTTCCCTCTCACTGCCAAGCTCAATGTATGTGATTTGCTATGTTTTACAGAGGATGCAGCAACTGAAGCCTTGTTCTTCTAATATAATTTTTCTTTCCATTAAAATAAAGTGTGTACACTACTAGAGTCATAGTCGTAGTACAAATTCCACCAGCAGTCTTATAAGAAAGCTCATCAGTCTCTCATCTCAGGACATCTTGAAGGTTATCTTTTGTGGGTTCACAGCCAGTAGGGTATTCCATTATTAGATGGGAGTACCTAAGGCTATTGGATGTAAATCCAGGTATTCTGCTTCCCACTTGTACTGCTTACAAAAATACGTGTGCCTTAAAAACTGTAGGCAATGAAAATCTAGGCTTAGATATATCTGCAACCTGAATTTCTGACACATGAAAGAATCAATTCACTTAATAATCAAGATTTAGCCCTGAAAGAAATTAATAGAGGATCAAAGAGATGTAGAGGAAAAATATGGAGACAAGTGGTGATATATGAGAAACTCACAGAATGACACAGAGTAAAGACCACAGGAGGCACTTCTGAATCGAAGAGAGAAGAAAAGACAAAAGGCACTTAAACCACTTATACAGACACTCACTGTGAAAGAATAGGGCAAGAGTTCCAGATTAAAAAAAAAGAAAAGATGCATATGAAGCATTTTAAGAATGCTTTAATGTTTTAATAATGGATACATGGTGAAAATCAGGATTAATATTTGATTTTAGAAGTTAATATTACAGTTCAGTACTTTACAAAGAATCAGTCACCAGATCCATTAGTTTGTTATTTATTTGAGTGAACACTAGTATTATAAAAATTGTTCAGAGTAATTATAACACCATTAATGACTCTATAAAGGGAGTATTGCTGGCAACTTTGGAGACTATTGCTAACACTTTTATTAGGTCCCTGAACATGTTCTGCTTTCCCAGAGGCAATGTCATGTTTTGACCTAGCTGTCTGTTCTTTCTTGATGGAAATTTATATATATGTTATCAATGTTATTATAGATAATGTGCATAGAAATACGTATATTCTGTGTTTCTTTGATTTGGATCTTCAATTTTATATTCATAGTCACTTATAAGGAAGTTCATAGTTCTTTGAACAGGAGTCCTCACTCAAATGTTAGATAACCAAATTTCATTTCCTTGAAATTAAAATAAAAATAAAAGCTACATTTCCCTCAAAATTAGCAAAACTTACTGGTTTCAGAATCATTCAGCTCCCAATATATGTCAGACACATAATTTTCTTTTGTCTTGAGTGCTTTTCTTTGCAATTCACCGACACCTTCCTGTTTAACAATATATTGTGTATGTGCTTTCTCTTTCCAAATATCTCTCCTTCTTCTGGGAGGAGAGACTCACTATTTCCTTCTAATTCTGGCACTCTTGTCATGGCTTTAGGGAAGAATAATGGTGATGAAACTTTGGGTGTTTAGAATGTTTGGGGTGAGGGTGCAGAAAAACAGGATGGATCCCCCACAACATAGACTGGCTGTGATATACCATGATCCACCTTTCATTCATGCAAGGATTAAATGCTTTCAGGTATTTGGGGACCAGTCAGGTCACCAATACTTGGACAAATCTAATGTTGTGTGTTTTGTTATCATCTATCATTCCAAACTAAGATGCACAGACCATAGCTTTATATTTATTGCTGTATAATTGATATCAAGTTGGCTAAATGCAATGGATTGAGGGCAGCTTTGATTTTCGTAATTGCTTCTCACAGTATCAGCCATGAATCATAATTATTTCAGCTTTTACTATTTCATAATCTGCTACAGATTAACACCTTAGCTCTGGTTTTGTCTATCCAACAGCTTTCCCTGCATCATGAGTCAAATTCCACCCCTTCCTTTCACTCCAGGAGCGAAAGCAGGAGTACAGAAGGCCACATAAGCTTTAGAGTCTTCCATGTTGCTGAAGCTTCAGATGTATAACGGAGGAGCCACGCAGACACCTAATGCCCAATGTCATGTGGCACTTCTCACTCAGCTTGGGGGTGTGTATGGGTGTGTGTGAGGTGACAGCATGGGCAAGTCGAGGAGAGTTCTTATTGGATCAGTACTCCTCTATTTCCAACACCTCTAAGAACAACACAGGAATCCCATTTACCATAGCAGGTGTAGAAGTGAAACAAATAGAATTTTTTTCTCTGAAGAATAGAATGGGTTTCATAATATTTAGTTTTAAGCAGTGGCATTCATGGTAGCTTTCTTGGTTTTATTGTTTGCATTCTGAGGCCCTACTTGAGTAAAACTGATTTGCATTATTTTGCCTGAAATCAACATAATTATTTCTATGAGAATTCTTTTTATTACTTACTACTGTCTGAGTTCCACAGTAACTTGAAAAGTCATCAACTTTCCCTGTTATACTGAGGTGTTGCAGTGAGTTTTGATCCATGTGAGTCAATGCTAAGTGTGTACAGTTTAACTTAAATGTAAATATTCTTGGGAATAAAGTTAAATCACTGGCCAGACATAGGCTTCACTCTCAGATAAGACAAGATATGATCCACTTTGATACTAGATTTTATAATAATGAAGTTATCTAAATAATACATGGTAAACTTATCCAGAAACCTGAATGATGTCTTTGATGGAAACAAACTGGCTTTTATCACATATTTAAATTTCAGCTTCTGCCATTTCAGAAACCACTGACAGTGTGCTTATGCTTGTACATTTGGTCTACCAGAGTAGAGATTTTTAGGCTATATTCCATTAAATTTGCTTTTGTTACACTTACAAATTTGTGTTAGAGCTCCAGAATCATACATGCACTGCTGACATGGCACTCCAAGAGAAGGCCCTTTAGACTCCAGGCAATTTCTTAAGATAAGACAGTAGGCCAAGATAGTACATTTTGCCATTTCTTATTTATATAGGAATGGAGACATTAATCTAAAAATCTGTCATTTAAAAAAAAAGATTTCCTTAAATTAATGAGAAGTTGTTTGATACTGAATTTGCGAAGCTATAGTTATTAGCAATAAAAGAACATATGATGATTAGTCATGCATTGAGCAATGTGAATCGTTACAATTTCCTTTTTGTTCTCATTCTTCAATGTGTCAAATATATTCTGCTACTTATCAATAGAATATAATTTTGTTAGACATTAATATTTATGGATTTTTGTCATGTAGAAACACACAAAAACTAACAGCATGACTGCATCTCTGTTTCAACATGCTATTAATTTTTTTCAGGTAGGTTATTCTGAAATGCATTTTTCACTTGGAACATAGTTTTATAGATTAAAATGTGCTTAAATTTGTAAAAAAAATTTTATATATATTCATTAGGTACTTTTAAAGCATCTCATTTATGCATAAATCAAAACAGTTGCTCTCCTGCTTATGCATCTCTTCCCTTGGATTTTTTTCCTGTCCATTGATCATCTCAGATTGCAGGCACAGAGCCTGTATGTATGGTCTAATCTAAATTTCATCTTATTTGAGGAGAGAAGACAACAGGGTAAAAAAGTTTGACCATGGATATAACAAGTTTTTCAGTGACTGCTGTAGATAACATTTACAATAATTAATAATGAATTTTACATCCTGACAGAATAAGATCAACTGCTGTATCCAGAGAACTGCTCTTCACTGCATAGATTTTATTCCATTTTTTACCTGGTACAATGGTGTCTTGATTGCTGATTGATTATTTAAATATTATGGTGATAAAAGGACAAGGTTGTTTGGGAGACAAGAATCTTTTACATAGACACACTGATACAGTTAGGGAGAAAAAATCAAGAAATTTTAAGTACAAAAGCCTGTCTACAGTCCATCTTCAGGGAAACAACAAATAAGTGACAAAAGTTTGGGGGCAGTACCATTTTGGAGAACTTCATCCACTAAGGAAATTAACAGCACAGACATATTTGATTGCCTAGTATCATCTGATCTTTCATTCAAAGTGGACAGCCTTAAATCTATGTCATCTATTCTTTTAGCAGGACTGCAATTCCACACCATATTGCCACAAATCATGCACACATTTCTTTGTTATCATATGCTCCCTCATCTTAAGATGACAGTTTGATGTAGTTTATGAGCTTACACAAGTCTATTCTGTATTTTTGTCTGACAGACAGTTGGTTTTTGGTGTTGCACATAGATTCAGCACTTCTGAGTTTAGAAACCTAGCCTTGTAAGGACCCTCAAGGGAAGCAAGTGGGTTTTTTTTTTTCAGATTTATAGGTGGGAAATTGTGCCAGAAACATCACTTTATTGCTTAAAGAACCCCTTACACATTACAACCTTTTTGTTGCTGACAACATTTGGCAGAAGATAGTTTAAAGTAATGCCAAGGCACACACTTTGTTCAAAATTGCTGGCTATACATACTTGTGCTAAAATGAAAGCACAGTTCTCTTTGAAGTTACTGGCTCAGAAAGTTGTATCCCTGTTGGCATTCTTGTCAGTGGTCTCAGCAGAGAGAAGCACCTTCTCTGTTGAATAGCTCTTGGTTAAAGTCCAACAGATAAATACAACTGTTCCCACAGTTGAACTAATTCAGGGGACAGATAAAGGGATTTAATTCTCCAGCTTTCCTAAAGCTGTTCCTTTTGAAACAGTAAATTCAATGAAGAGAAAACAAAATTTATAAGCCTTCCTAAGATAACCCAAGCAATCATCAAATTAAATCTAAGTATTATGTAAATGCATTCTTGGTATTTGACTTGATGTATTTCTTGATCTTGCCTATAAGCTTCCTAGTTCTCAACATATTATAGTCTTTTTGTCTCCAGTATAAGATACTGCAAAACCTTCAGTTCTCCTGCACGTTCAAAGCCTGGGGAATCTGACGAGGTTAGGTTTTAAGGCTAGAAGTTTTTTTTGACTGAAGGTTAATTACTGTGTTAAGGCAGACAATTAACTGAAATTTGCTTACTTTGGCTAACAGGCTTAAAAATACTACTATAGTTTATATACTCTTATGGGATAATAAAACACATATAACAAACCACTTGCATGGGAAGCTTTCCCTTCAGACCTAAGTGATGCCCCAACAGGTGTTCAGCACTCCAGTGGTCATGCACAGACCCATGGTATCTTCTAACATCGAAGCCAGTTTATGTTAATTACCCACCATAGGGGGCATGTCTGCAATGCTCTCTGTGTGTGACAGTTTGGGGGGAATTTGGTATTGAGGTGTTTTTACAATTCTGTAGGTCTTTCACAAATACCTCATAAATATGTATTGCTGTGGTCTATCTGTTGAATTGCTGACACTGATCTTGAAGGTGTAGTTCTCTTGTGACTGATTAATTACTTGTTGCTCATAAATGCTTCAACTCTGATTTAGCTCAAATCAAGTAAACAGAGTGTTTCCCTGTCAGAGTGATAATATTGAGTTTTATGCCATACATCATACAAGTCTTTGGAGAGCAGCAGAGATCCTGTGTCACCTTCCAGGGAGAGAAAAATATTTAGAAAACCTCTGTAAGTAACTGCTGGAATAATGAAGGCACTTGGAATGGAAGAGTATAGAGGAGTGAAACCTAGGACACCTGGCAGTGCTGGAACAAGAGCAAGGGAGAGAAAGCTGCTTAGAAGACAGCAATAAATTTGGACCTCAGGGAGATGCTTATATCATATGTCTATAGGAAAAGAAGCAAGGATAAATTTTGACTGGAAATGTAATCACCAAGCTGTACTTTACTATGAGCAACACACAGAGGAATAATAAAACCCACAGACAAGAAGACCATTATCATTCTGACAATGAGATCTCTCTTAGAAGTCCTAATTTTTTCTTGACTTCAGATTCTGAGAAAATACTCTAAGGAAGCTACACAACACAGACACCATCTGAAACAGTGCCCTATTAAATTAATCCTAATTTTTACAGGTTGTGTGTAATATGAATAATAATGTGTAATAGGCTAACTGGTGGTTTTTTCCAAATGAAACATCCATGATGCGCTGATACACCCTTCTGTCGCTGCCTGCTTGATCAGCCCGGATGGTCAGCGCACAGGACGGGGAGCACACGAGTCTCGGCAGGGAGACCGCTTTTTGTGTCCCTTATGTCTGCATAGTAGGCTCCTGCTAGGCTCGGAGCCGTGTGCAGAAACCTCCGCGTAGGACGGCAGCTGGCGATGACAAAGTAGTGATGAGAAGAGGCAAAGGAAACAGGAGGGGTTCAGTTGCTCCAGCGACCAATCCTTTATTCCCAGAGGCAAACAACAAAATGATGGAGGGAGACAAAAGAACAAAGGTCTGTCCGTTACAGGGGGTTTTAAGGGGAGCAGAAAGGGGCGGTNGAGGCAAACAACAAAACGATGGAGGGAGACAAAAGAACAAAGGTCTGTCCGTTACAGGGGGTTTTAAGGGGAGCAGAAAGGGGCGGTTCAAGGGAAGGAGAGACAGCTTAACCAATGGGAAGGGATTACATTACTGCAATTGTCCGATCAAACGAAATAAGGGGAGGAGTACATTCAAACAAACCAATGGAGGTCCAAAGAATAGAGAACTTTTCAGCAACTGATAAATATGAAAGTAACTTAATACATATGTAATAACTGGGAGGGGGAAGGGGTGTAAACTAGGAGGAGAAAGGGGACTAACCTAAAATTTAACAGACAACTTAAGGGGTGGGAAATGTGGGGAATTCCCCAGCCTTGCCTTCTCCCTCCCCCTCAGGCTCGCTGTCCTGAAGGGGAAAATCAACCCCATAGGATTCATAGGAGAAGGCAGGCAGGGTCACTGCCACACTGGTATTTTAACGGTTATTTTCCTCCTGCCTGGACAGCATAAACTGCATTTAGGTCAGTGTGAGGAACTGATTTATACTGTCACAAGAACAATGTGTTTTATAGTGTTGTCTGGCTCTGCCTACCTATTTATAGTTTCTGGTCCAGCTCACTCCTAGACAAGCACCTTGTCATGCCTTTTCTTCTCTTAATGTGCTCAAAATGGTGACTTTGAGCTGTCCTTCCTCTTTCCCTTCCAACCGGGAGATAGGAATTACACTAGTTTCTAAGTAAATATATTTGAGTACTGCAAAACTAGATCCCATTCAAATTAATTTGTTTCACAGTTTGATCAGTGCCCTAGATGTAGGTTTCCTAGGACTTTATGAGGTAAATTTCATAGCATTGTATCACCACTGTCTGAGGTCTATTCTACAGCTTTTTATTGTGGTATTTTATAAAATATACTTGATAGCATTTTATGTAGCCACTTTATCAGATAGCATGAATAGCATTTTAGCAGTAAACATTTAGGGCACATTTCACAGCATACGGTTGCTACAAATATATAAACACAGAAACAGAGATAGCAGATGTGAAGAACAATGCTAACTCATTATTATGAAGAAAATAATTGTGAAACTGAACTTTCTGTACAGTATAGCTTTTTGTACAAGGCAATGTATTGTACAATGATTTGAAGCACAGAGTTTTTTTGTTTTGGTTCTTAGATGATAGAGGTGCTCTCCCCAAGAGTATTTCCATTCCACTAGTACTTGTAACATATTATTTCTCTATATCCTGCTAATATAAAGTGAGTATACTCACTTTTTCCTGATATATTTTCTGCGTTCTATCCTCACAAATCAGTTCCAAGTCCTCTGACATAAGACGCTCCTGCAGAATTGCAGTCCCTATCCTCACTCATCCAAGATCCCTGCAGTCAGTGGACTTCTGCATCATTCAAAGGTGCTCTGCAGCCAAGCTCCCCAGGCAAAGTCCAGAAAATTAACTCAGGCATTAGACAAAGTAGGGTACCGAAATATAGAAGTAAGAGGGGTAACATTCATATGGTTTCCCTGGTAGTGGGAAGAAGTCAGAAGAAAGGAAGCACAAAAATTATGATTTATTTTTGTATTTGTTTCCATGGAAACTAAACAAAAAATCCCCAATAACGTCTCTTTTTTTTCTGTACTTCTTACAGACCCACCGTATTTGCTAGGGTGACCATCATTAACAGAATTATTAGTAGTCTTTCAACACCTGCCAAATTTGAAAAGGAAATAAAGAATGCAAAAAGGTTGTGTTTGGAGAATTTAAAGTGAGGCTAGGAGGGGTTGGAAGGGGTTTCTTTGGTCTGAAAATAAGAAGTACAGAGTATCTAAATGATCTGAAGCTTTTGGCTGAACAGTCTTGATATGACTTGGTAGGAAAAAACACTCAAAACCCCACCTCAACAAAGATTTTAGAGCACAAAAAAATATTCCATTGAAAACAGCTTGTTTAGATCACCACTGGATAAAAAAAAAACCAAAACATTGAAAGTGCCATAAAGTGACAGTGCTAAATGAACAACATTATTGTCCCCCATTACCAATACAATGACATGTAAGGGCACACAGAGGCAAGACAGGTTTCAAAACTTGTTTCGTTTATGATGTAATCCTTTTTTCAACAATTCCTTGTTTTAAAATACACTGTCATAAATAATTCACATTTTCCTGTAAGATGCACTTAATTTTTTATTGAATTTATTAAAATGTAGAAGAATTGTGATAATAAAATATTATTACCTTGTAAGCTCATTAATATGTAAGATAAAAATACCAACAGTGAACTCTGTCTTGAAGGTAGGAATACTGGCACCCATAAATTGAGCAAGTAAGATATTGAGGGTGATATCCAGCTGCCTATCCTGAAGTTCTGCATACAGAAAAACGTTAGAGAGATCTCAGATTTCTCACTACCATTTCAAGGGTGGGGAGGAAAACATAATATTCAAATATAATTTAGGGTATAAACTACACAGAAAATTCTGGTGTGGTACATGGAAATGCCATCATGTTTTCTTCCAAATACATGCTTTGGACTTTTTTTTTCAATCAATTAAGTAATTATTTGCAGCAATGCTTAGTGCTCAGGGTAAGATTTCCTCAGCCAAAGCTGCAGAGTATGAACACCATTAATACTTAAAAGAGTAAACAAAGAATCAAATAGATGTAAAGACGTGAGTTCCACAATATATGCAGAATCGAAGAAAACTATTTAAAAACATTGCTGAAGGGGAGCATGAACAACAGGAACCAAGTTTCCTCCTTTGCGTAGAGTTGGGAAACCTATGTGAGTAAAGTACTGCACAACAAAAGCATGGCAAATTATGTAATCTCTCCCTCAGCACTTTTTAAAAAGTAATGATTTTTTTCATCATTTTAGGCCCATTAATCTGTATAGTAAAGTCAAATCATGTTTCTGCATGCCAGTAAACAGGGGAATAGAAATTTCAATAGTGGTTCACTGTTGGTACATCAGACAAATTCTCAGGTAAGCTCTCTGTCATCCTGACACTCCACACCAGTTGCTGGATAACCAAAGTCTGTAGCAGTCTTCTTACACCAGTAGCACTTAATCTAGAGAAATTTGACCCATGAAGAGCAAGTCCTTCACATCCTGCTACTGTCAGATCAGTTACTAGAATGTTTACTGAAGCTTCTATAAAAACTATTTGATAGCACAATGGTAATTTCTGGTGTGAAGGTGTCCTGATTGTGTTCCCATGAACTACTTTCTATTGTGACCATTTAGTGGCACTGAATACTTTTTCTTTAGGTTTGATTGTCATGATTTGCAAGTAGCACCTTCTGCCTGCCGAGCTGTTGACGAAGTATGTGACTGAAAAGTCACGTAACTGTCTGGCTCACATTATTATTCCCATGGTGCATCAGAAGTAAGAAAATGAAAAAATCTCAACTTTTGTCAGATTGCCAAAATATCTCACATAATTCTGAAATCAAATCAGCTTTGTTGCTGCAGGATCAGTTGAAGGAGCAACACAGCAGGGCACAATCCATACCTGATGCATGCACTGATGACGACATTCTGACACAGATGACTGAGAAGTTGATATGATACTTAAAAAAAGAAATAACTGGCAGGGGATGTAAAGGTAAGGGATGGTCTTGATAGCAGTGAGATGCTGGATTTTAAGGTCCCAAGAAAAGGAAACAATACAAAAAACAGGATCACAGTCCTAGATTCCATAAGAGCAGACTTTGGATTGTCCTGGGACCTAGTTGGAGGAATTTCATGGCATATAATTATGAGAGAGAAGAGGGGACCAAGAGAGCTGACTGACTTTCAATTTAACATATAAGCACATGTGAAAGTCACCCCTGCTGGAGAAAACATATTCACGTTCAATAGTTTTTTAACTGATTTCCCTGGAAGAACATACATTATTTTTAATTTAGCTTTTATTCTTATTCAAAAAAACCCTTTAAATTTATCAACTGTGCAACTTTCCAAAAGTTTATTATGGTGTCCTTCCTTCCAAAATTTCTCATTTATAAATATCAGATTTAAATGATGAAAAAAAAACCAACAACTTTCTATAAGACAGATAAAAAATAACATCAATCATAAAAAATGGTTATCATAAAATATCTTTCTTACATCCAAATTGAAATCTAATAATAAGTAAAGTAGCAAAAGCTGATTACATTCGGATCCATTTCCTATGAATATATGTTTAAGTATTATGCAATATCCTATTAGCATCATTTTTTAAAAAAAGGATCTTTCCTTTTTTCTTTTTTTATTCATAAACAGAGGAAAACATTAAACTCTACATTTCACATTTGAAATTAAAGTACCATCTGGCTTATATTATTTCCCTTTCTTTATCTTGTTCACCTTGACCAAATTATCAACAAATACAGAGAAAAGGCAATTTAAGCTCAACATCTGAGGGCACGTACACAGATACAAGGTCTGATTCTGGAACTTCCCCCTTATACAAATAATTTTTATCAAGTCAGAATCTGTGGGCTCAGGGGTAAGAGAAGTAGGGAGAAAACAACTTTGCAACTGTCTAAAGGAAAGATAAGAGCTGTAATTTTAGTTCTGTAGGGGTCACTGAAAGGGTTACTGTTGAGGTGTCTGTTTACATGGAATCTTAGCTGCAATCACAAACCAACTACAGAGACACAGTAAGACCCATATTTTCACAGATTCAAAACAAGGAAATAATGAGTAAGTAAAAGAAAATGCATAAAAATGGGGCCTGAAAGACAGACAATTTCAGCTATGCTAATTATCATAACTTTTCTGTCATGATATAAAAATTTCATTACATACATGGATAAAACAAAACTCTGGCTGATGAACTTCTAAAAGAAATTCCTTGCATGATATGGATAACAGTAAACAGAGACAAAATAATAGCAACATTCTAGGACCTCCAGAAAGATAAAAGGCTCTTAAAAGTCAACAACACAAGAAGAATAAATTGTGCCATTTTCTGTTTTCACTATTTTATGTTACAGAAGATGAACTGTAGCATTGAAAACTTGTTTTAGTATGTGTTGTGGTTTTTTTCTTTGTCTAGCCTGGAAGAGAGAAGAATAAGTTGAATAACTTGTAGCAATTAATAAAAATCCAGGTTAGTTTGGCACTTCTGGAAGCTGGAGTCACATCTGACTAAACTAGTTACAGCGAGTCCTTGTATAAAATCAGGTCCTGTCTAGGGAGGACATTATTTAAAATGGCACCCATTTACACTTGACGATCTTTTAAAAAGAAGAAAAATTCTGGCTAGAAACTGTGGACCAACAGAGAGAATGTTAAGAGTAAATTCTGAAGTACTTTGCTGAATTGTGGCAATGAGGAAAGAAGAAAGGATAGGCTTTGTTGCTTTGTTGAACCAGGGTGAACTTATTTGGTAAGTGTATGCATAAATGTATACACACACATAACTAACTCTGTTAGCATTTTTTAAAAGCTTACATGAGTCCTAGACAAAAACATAGAAAGGCTGGTATCGTGGGCAGACAATCCAGGCCAAGACATTTAATCTTTGCTGTATTGTCTTTCAGTACCAAAAAGAGTTGGGTCTTTAAGTAGGGAGAATTCTCCTGATCTCCTGTTGACCCACGAGATGAACACCATGGTCTATTTGCAACATTTCTACATATTTTTAACTTTTTCTGCATAGCCATATTCCATACATATTATCAGGATTTTGTATTTTTAGATGGAGAGTAGTACATCAAAATTATTCTTTTCCTGTTTATGAGCTTTACGATTTGTATATACATATGCATGCATGAACTACACAAGATGTTGCAATCCAAAACTAAAAAGATCCCAAACTCTAACTATATGCATATTTTCCACAGATATTAAAATCCACAATTACATAAATGTTGTCAATGCTACATATATCTACTAATGATCAGCAGATGAGACAGCTGGCAGGATTTCACAAGAAATACATCAATATGTTTTTCTTGCTAACCTATTTTAATCATCCATATATTTTAAGCAAGAGACAGTATGAGAAATAATAAAGGAAATTGAGTGATAGCTTGAAGGTAACTTGGAAACAAGCAAGGGCTATTCTATTTTGTGTTTTTATGTACTGTTACAATCTTTTAAATTTCTTCTTACTGTTTTTTTCTTTTACATTTTCCTTTCTCCACTCCATGGCATGATGCAGCTACTGAATACTGATGTTTTTTAGATGCAGAAAAGGAATGATTGAAATAGAAATATCTTTCTTCCTTCCTACACATATTTGCAGCAATATGGTAAAAAGTGAAAAGATTCCTCAATGTTGTAAAGAAACAATAGCTGTGACGGTTAAAGACATTAATGACATCTCACGTGGCATCTATAATGACATCTTGTGACACTGCGATAATTGCTTCAGTCATCGTGATATCCTATTAACAGCCACATTTACTATCTTTTTACTTCTCATTTACTTCTCATATAGTTCCTTATACAGCAAGTGGCAAGCATGTATTGGGACATTAAATTTTGAAAAAAACTTGTATTTTTCCTCAAACAATTAACTCCTACACATTCTATCAGATACTGCTATATCTCAGATTTCTTTAAATTTCAGACTATATTTAAAATTTAAAATATAGTCTTGAGCCTCGTCTGTAATAAAATATTACACATTTGGCTAGAATGTGAACATGCTACAACAGGAAATGTGTTACTAATCTAGTACCAGTTATTAGGCTGATATTCTAGAGAGAGAAATTGTATAGACAGTAAAAAAGTAGTATTAGAACCAGTAATTCAAGCCTAATGAAGCAGCATTAGCACTTTTATGTTGTACTTTCTAATTAGGAAGTCTGTTAATGAAATTGGGGCATTTATTTAATTGCTGTGGACAATTATTTTCAAATTAAGCCTAGCAATTTAATAGCATGATTAAACTCATGCTACAGGCTTTTTAGTAGAGATATGGTAAGTATCTTGCCTGTTGTATTACGCACGGTAGTCAAAATTGCGAAAATCTTCTGATTAGCCAATGTAAATTAAGTGCAATGCCATTTCACTGAGAACATGAATGAATATGCAAAAAGGGGGAAAAAACCCACCTCTATTATGGAGTCCAAATAACAGCCAGAAAAACACTTGTAAAAGCTAATTGTATTGGTGATATTTTCTCCTGATTTCTTCTGTACAAGGGAAGGTCAAGGAGATGAATGCAAATGTAATGCATTAGCTTGCATTCCATGTAGCAGGGATGATGAAATAAAATGCATTTTCCCATTAAAGCCACAGTTAATGCTGAAAACCCTTTAAACCATTTGATCTCTTCTGGCACCTCACATAGGAATTTTTCTGGTGATTTTACTGAGATAAGTGAGTAATCTGAATTAGTTATACCAGTAATAGTAAGACTCCAAGGTGATAGGTATGATTTCATAGGACATACATGTTTCACTGAAACTATGAAACACAGGACTCCATTAATCTGTGCAGGAGTTGTGTCTTACATGAGATACAAATCCTGTTGTATGCTACTGTTTGATTCTAATGATAAAAATTTCTTGAAACTTGGATATTTTCAATGTTTAGCAAACTAGCTAAGAACCTATTAAGATTATATGATGTTTGCAGTATTAGAATTCCAGGGAGAAAGCAATATTAACATCAAGAAAAACTCTGATACTGCTCCCTGTTGTCAAGTAATATTTAGGTGAATTTTTTTTTCTACCAAGAGTACACTAAATTTTTTAAAAATACACAATTTAAATAATAAATGTTCTATCCTTTTCATGAAAACTTTGGAAAGTGATTAAAAATAATCAGCTTTGCAGCTCTTGTTTTCAAGTATAAATAGATCCTAGAAGATTCCTAAATTATCATTGCAGTCATTCAGCATGTGTTTAGCTATTCTTAAGTACTTAAGAAAATATATGGAATTTAACATGATCTAAGTATCAAGAACATTCTGAAATAGTTTCATCAAGAACATAAAAAGTGAAGACTTCAGGTTACCTAATGTGGCAGGATGGTTCTAAAGCATTAAAAAAATTAAATAGAAAAGTTTGAATAAATTTGGATTATGACTTGAATTAATTTTCCAAAATCAGAGTCTGTTTTAACATGGCATGTTGTCTTGGGTTCAGATGTCACTCAATATGAAATAAAATGTGAAAAACAGAAAATAAGATAAATAGAATAAAGAATTAGCACACAATCGCTTTTACATGAAAAAGAAAGTGAAATAGTGGTTTTTAAGAGTGTTTTTTTTACACTCCTTTGTAATTACAGAAATCACCCAAACACATATGAATCAAAAATTTCTGGTTAGTGGCAAAAGTTGTTTTTCTTTTTTTTTTTAGAAAAATAAGACTAACACTGGGAGGTGGTTTTCTTTTTAAAACTTAAACAAAAAGAGATACAGTGACTATAGTGCTGTATCATTCATATATTATAAGCATTCATGCAACTTATTCGTTACAAAAGTAAACACATTTTTCAGGTTTGAAATGAACATGGGAAGGGAGGAATCTATGATTAAGTGCTATGAAAAAGCTGAAGAAGTTAATTATTGTTGGAAGATAAAAAGTTTACACAGTTTAATGCTCCAAATTGCCTGCCACCAAGGTAAACATCTTACATCAAAATCAGGATCTCTGCAAACACTTTTGTCATGTGAATTTATTTTATACATTTTTCCCCTTTAGGCTGATCATTGTTTTTCCTCTCTCAGCTAACAGCCAGGGCCCTGAGGGCACCAGAGAACTCTCCAAGCTCAGCCTGGATTGGGGATTGACTTCCTGCAGGAAGGGAATGCCCAGACCCTGAGGGCAAAGGCCAGGGTCTTTCAGGGGTGATTTTCCTCACGTGTACAGCATCCTGCATCTGCTGAGCACTGTTTTGGTCACACAGCCACCGTGGTTACTGTCACTAGACATGTTGCAACACCCTGGATACTTAAATATATGGGGGTGAACCGAAGTTCCTCTGCTCTGGGTTGGTGCAAAGGAGAGATACCAACCAGATATTCTCAAGAGGTAAAATTACACAAAAGTTTACTGGTAAAATACAGAAAATCAATGAATTTTGGTGAAACATTTAGCACAAAATAAAACACTTATCACAGTATTGACTTAGCCCATTTCAACTTAGCAGCCTTTAAACCGATTTGATATTACGTTCCAGATGCTTCCTAAGAGATACAGAAATATGTCTTAACTAAGAGTACAAAGAGAGAGGAAGCGGAATTCATTTGCACCAATGCTTTTCCTATTGAAGTCATAAGTATGTATCTTCCNATGCGACGATCTTCCACAAAGGCATGCCCAGTGTGTGGAGAAATGGCTCGAAGAGCGAGGCGGCCATGGAATGCCAGAGTTGCAGTTCCCCGCAACATTGGTGACAGTGTGGATTCTACAATAAGTGACATTCTGCGACACCAGTGCAGACAGAACTGTATCTGAAGACCTGCAAGCATCCTCAATTGCTACAAAAGGGAATAGTCTAAAGAAAATAAATGCATTTCCGGGAAGGTTGCAGTTACAGTATTTTGAACATTAAAAGAACTTACCAAGGCAGACACCTTTTTGAGGCACTAATGCTGTGAGCTAGGTCTGAATGACTAAATTTGCTTTTCTAATCTGAATTTTACATTTACTGCATTTGCCACTATTCCTGTTTCTTGAAATGAAGAACTAAGTTGAAGAGAAAATTAGTCACTGTTTGTAATGTATCATACCTACACAAAGCCCAGGATTTTCGAGATTTGGCAGCTATGTTTTTATCATAGAACTCCACTTACTATGAAGAAGTCCTTGTAAGCCATTTTTCATAGATGTCTTTACTTAATAAAATTTCCCCAGTATCTATGTATGTGGGGGAAAAAAATCAGAGTTTGAAATTATAAAAGAATTCAAAGGTTTGTCACACATCAAAGCATAGTGAGAAGAGGGATTTGAGAATTAGAAAAAAATCATGCTAATTACACTTAGGAGCAAGAGACTTTGAAGGCACGATATCCCAGAGAAATTAAGGAAATAAAAACTAAATTATGCTTTCCAAAAATCTTTTATGCATATGCCAGCCAGGTAAGGTATCATGACCTTAATATAGGAAAAATATTAAATGAATAAAAACTGTTCTGACAAAAGAACAATTGTACTGACAAGTACTATATCAACTGTTTTAACTGACTTATCACTCCTTCAAATTAGCACAGCCTTTTAGTTCTGCTACACTTCAGGAGCCTTTCTTTCCTTAGAATGATTAGAACTTTTAGTGTTTTAAAAGTTGCATGTAGAATCTAAATACTTCAAAAGAATCCCTACACTGAAGTGGTTGCAATTAAAGCTTAATTTAAAATACTGTATCTTTGGAGAAACAGATGCCACTTGGAAGTCCTTTACTGGAAATCTTGGGCATAATTAACAGGTATATCACCTCTGACCTCTGAAATAGCTGATGATACAAATCTTTAAAATATTTGTGACAGTGTGCCTAGCTTTGTAATATGCAAAAGAAGTGGTGGACCAAATAAAATTAATACTGAATTATATATATTTTCACACATTAAAAATAACATATTTTAAAAATGCACACCTTAATATTACATAAATACATTCTTTCCTCAATTCTGTTTGCATGATTAATAAAAAAAAATTAGACAAACAAATATATTTTGTATTATTTGGGGTTATCAATTTTTGTCTAAATCATTGTCTTGCAGATTTTGTGGCATTTTATGTTTATTTAAAGTACCAGGCACCTTGACAAATCAGAAGATTGTTCTCACTAGTGTCACTCTTTATGACAAGAGCTATATTACATCGCAGATATGAATATGCCTGTATTTACACGAGTGTCAGTAACATAGATATTAAAATCTGTGGTGTTATCACAAATAAGAAGTACTTACATTACAGACAACAGACAGCAATGAAAAATTTGAAACAATGAATATCTCTGAAAAAGGTTGTATTTGGTGTTAATTTTTAGGGGTTAGTTATGAAGAAAGTATGACTTGCAACAATTAATGTTTTCATTATACAGAGATGGTTTACAGACATTGATAAGATAACATGGAGATCTTTATTTGTCCTTTTTGAGGAGTCCTTAGGGACTGTTACTAATTCAAGAGAGATGTTGTTTGTGTTTGTACAGCACCTAAAGCCCTTCAGAAGCATTTATTAAGCTAGAAGAATTAACAAAGGAATAAATTCAATTTAAGAAACCTTTCACAAAGGGAAATCATAAGAATCAACACATGTTATGAATATGTGAAACTAAGTTCAAGTTAGTGACTATAAGGAAATTATCTAGGGTTGAATGACTCAAAATATGCAGTAAGCAAGCAAAAAAAAGATGGAAGGATGTTTTATTCTTCATGTATCCACACTTATAATACACTAGATAAAAACAACAAATGATGTACATCTGCTAATGTATTGGCCCTTATTTAACCCTTATAATAAAATGAATTGTTCTAGAAAAGCTGAAGGTAAAAAAAGTTTTCTTGAAAATCTCTTGTTAAGGGAATGAAGTGCAATGCTCTATGAACAATGATCAAGAGGTTTATTCCAAGAGGTTCATTCCAAGTAATTTAAGTGTATCTTAAGTGCATTTGTGATGGATTTAAAGTATTCTGCAAGACCCTTAACTGTTATTGTTGCTTATTGAATTTGGTTTTTTGAAAAGCAGGGAAAAAACTCACATGAATTGAATTGAAATTTTTGAAATATATTTGAATTGAAATATAAGAAAAGTTGTTCAAAGACAGTGAAGTATTTGGTTTCATTCTTTCCATGGACACCAACACATTCTGAACAGTGAACTCTTCTGTATGGTTTTGAGATCTGTAAGTCATGGTATGTATGCCATGTACAAATTGGATGTTTTTTCCTGAGCTGTAACTAAGAATCCTTCTGTGCTATGAAGTAATTTGTCTCACAAAGGCTGTAGGCAGAAATCAGCAATTCTAAAAAGAAGAAGTTAGAGCGTGAAAGTCCAACTGGCTGGGAGAGATGTGTATTTTGAAGGAGAGAGAGATTACTTTGATAGAAATACATAATGCTAAACTCTGTAACATGCAAAGGAAGTGGTGGAGTAAAATAAAATTAAAAGATTACTATTTCAGTAGAAATACCTTAATCCAAGCTTTAAAAAGAAGTAAAAATGCCATCTAGAAAATGTAATATGGAGTGAATTCCAACAAGATTAAAGTAGTTAAGGTTACAAAGTTTAGAATATGGAGATGGCTTCTGTATAAAGCCCTTCCTGCACTCCATCATTATTTGGGTATGCAAGGAAGTCTCATCAACATGAGATCCTTTGTTATTCTTTCAACATTAATTCTGCAGATATTTAGCCATCACCTACCTGAGACTACTACTTTAGCCACGGCTTAGGCTTGGTTTCTAGAAAATTATTAAATCAGGCAATGACACATTGTGATGTATCATTAGCTCAACTCATCCCAGAGGATTATCTACGACTAGCATTCTGTTGAGCACCATCAGACCTTGTCTTGGGGTGATGTTATGATAATCCTGTATTCCCTATTGTTTGTGTATATGCCTAGAAATGTGGTCCTGTAGCTTTAATTGCGTCCAGCAGCCGAGAGAAACTGCCGGGCGCGGGTTGTTTTGAAACTCTCCCCCAGGCTTCTCGGCCGAGGAGCGAGGGGAGGAAGGGACATTGCTGGCTCTGGCTGCTGCCGCTGTGGTGGTGGCTTCTAGGTTTTTCCCTGTTTTTTGTTTTGTTTTCCCTTCTTGTCCCCGTTCTGGACTNTTTGCTTTGGGGGAGGCGTTTTATTCAGAGTGCTTTCCACCTAGAACATTTGTCTACAACCCAGGACAGACCTATAGAAAGATGGTAAGGAAGTTCACTGTGGAGCTTGGCATGCATCCCGTCCAGCCATTCATTTCTGCATTCAGATGATGTATCACAGAGGATGTGCTGCTGCTAAATGAGGTCCCAGAAAGCAGAGCACTTTACCAATATCTCAAAGTCTGTCAAGAGCTGTTACAGCCTGCTCAATTCTTCTGTGCCTTTTAAGGACCTATGTGTTCTGAAGACCATTGCTATTTCTTCCACTTATTCAGCTCCCCTCTCTCTTTTTTCCCCAATATATATATATATTTTTAATGCATTCTCCCTTACTTTATATTATTGATAAATATACTGTAAATCCTAAATTAAAAAAAATAAATGGTAACTGTAAGGGGCCATAGGAATTTTCATTATAACAGGTATTCCTTATTGCAGCCCCTCTGCTTGCTGGCCGTTCTGTTTTTCACTGGTGAATGGTATTTACCTGAAATTTTACACAAATTGCAGGTCTTATCAATTAGTCCTGTAGCTAATCTGTGGTTAAATTCATGCTCAATGGTCTGGATTTGCATCCTTCCCTGGAACACCAACCTACTCTTCTCCATAGATATTCTTTAGAGCAAAGGATTCTTGTATTTCTTCCCAACTTTGAATATTTACCTTGAGTGTCCTTGACATTGTCCCTATCATACAAGTTATTTCTCTTTTAAGGTCTTCCCTCCTAATTCTGAGATCTAATTATGCAACCACTAAAATAAACTGGGTCCCACAAAACTCTCAGTCCATAGCTATTTCTCTCCAGTCTTTTTTTTCCAACTTACCCACAGTCCTTACCTGTACAAGACACCATTGGAAGAATGAAAACTTCCTAGACCCCACCCAGGATTCAAGGTAAGGGGGAGACAGGTAAGATACGGGTAAAGAGAGGTAGAGAGTTCCACTTGCATTGGTCAGCAAGAGGGAGGAGAGAGCTGCTAAAAACATGGTGTGGGTAACTAAGGAACAGGTAAGAGAACAGTGGCTGTCCAAGTCTCGACCTGTGTGACTTTTGGTCACTGTTCATAACAGGATGGCTTTTACACTTTCAGGCAGCAGACTCCAACCTCTGTCATTTCCTCACCTGCATGTGCCACTATTTAGATGGCCGTTCACAGGAAGGCTGTCAAAATCTCAGTTCAACAAAAGAATATAGCAGTAGCAACAAAGATAATGTTAAAGATGCTGAATTTCACAGAAAAAGAAGTATTTTCAAATGCAATTCACAGTTTATACATGGTGCAACACGCATTTCATCTCAGAGGTTTTGGAATGCTGTGCTAATCAAAAATAGTGCAGCTTCCCTGCGAGAAGGTTTGTACAGTTCCCTTGGAATCACAGTGGGGCAGAGCATTTGTTTAAATCCACTGTGAACTCTCTGCAGTTCCCAGAATTCCTAACAGTGGCTGCTTGTTGGCTGCATCACAGCAATAGTACGAAACACAAAAAAACCCCCATCCATTATAGTCATTGTGCTGAGATTTTTAATGGAAAAATTTACATCCTGCCATTATACTTCCTTACCTCACACAGTCTCATGCTGATGGATAGTCCATACTTACTCATTTTAAATGTGAGGAACTGGGGGGTGGGAATGACAGTTAACCTTGAAATCATGTTGCACTTCGGAAATGCCTGTGAGCCTGGGGGGGGGGAAAAAGTAAAATATTTTAATTTCTTTTTCTTGCCCGATGAAAATCTCTGGTAAGATTTTAACTTCTTCGTACTGTTTTCAACACCCAAAATCAGGTGAAGAAAAAGTCCCTCTGACCAGCAGGTATACTTAATACATATTGTGCTGCACTAAGGCCCAAAAGTAATGGATAATTGTAACTGATGAGGTTTTTAAGCACTCACTGCCTGTGATCTTCAACATTAACTTAGATAAAAATGTTTCATCATCTTTTTATAACTCACAATTTTACCATTTTCATAAAAGAAATCACAATAAAATAACTAAGATACATTTTACCAAGTCATTATCTATAAAACCTACAAGCTAAACTCCAGATCTGGAAATAATTCTGACAGATCCTTGCACTTGTAAATGTCTCTGTAACATCAGTAGGGCTCCCTGGGGGCCACTTCCATGGAGTGTATTCAAGTATATCTCTATCTTTTCTGTGTCTGCGAAAATATTTGGTAGATTGCCTAAGATACAAAGAGCTGCAAAACGCTCTTTGTCCTTTTCATCCACATGTTTATTGGGAGGAATTTAAGGAGTTAGACAATACTTAAAAATAAGTAAACATTGTTAGTTGTTTTTTTTCAGATTCCTTTTGTCTTTGGCAGTTACATATTATTATAAAGATCTTTCTCTAGTTTGCCTACATAAGCACTGAGCAGAGTATCAAATCAAGGATGTTATTTTAAACTAATATTTTGATCTTAAATTTTGATCAATTAAATCTGATTTACCGCAATAGTCATCTCTGTTCCCCATTCCTTCTGTAAATAGCATTATTACAATATAGATGAAGAATGTTACATTTAGGTTTTCTTAAATATATTTTTTAATATATATATATATATACACACACACATATATATATGTATATATGTATATCTATATACATATATATATGCAATTAAATTGCTGGAAAAGAGCCACTAAAAACACAACAAATTAAACCACAGCAAAATAGACCACATGGAGACATATTAAAGGAATGTAATTCCTTGGTAGATGCAGCCCAGGAACAGACCTGCTGTTGTTGCTCCTGACTCATGTCCACCTTGTTGCCCACCAGGACCCCAGCCCCTTTCAGCAAGGCAGCTCACCAGCTGCACACACGCTGACCTTTAGTGGGTTTTTGGTTATTTCATCCCAGGTGCAGGATTTAGCACTTGTCTTTTATCAACTCCATACTGCTCTCTCTAGCTCACCCTCCATCCTGCCGGGTGTCTCCGTGCAATGGCTTGTCCTTCTGATGTGTTCACCTCAACACCAAGTTTGACACCATCAGCAAACTTGGTGAGGGTGCTTTCAACCCCAACACCGTGTAATTTATGAACATGTGGGACAGCATGGGGCCAGTATCAATCCCCCAGCGACCTCACTGGTGACGTGTTTCTGACATGAGTAAAAGCCATTGATTACCACCTTCTGGGTGTGAACTGTTAACCAATTTCCTACCTTTCTCACATACAGCCCATTCAATCTGTATCTTTCTGGTTTGTCAAGGAGAGGCAATGGGAAACAGTGCTGAACACTACACTGATGTCCCAGTAAAGACATTAAGTAAGGAGGTATTTTTATGCCTCTGTGATATCAGTAAAGGTAATTCTAACTATGATTTTATTGCTTACATTCCCAAATAAAATGTCAAAAAACTGAGAAGGCAACAGATGAAAGCTTAAAACAAAAAGCTTAAAAGTTTTTGTGGATTTGCAAGAAGAATTTTGTAAAGGGAAACGCAGTGTAGGAAAACTTGGTACATGTGGCTTATTACAAAATGAAAATAGATAGAAATTGAGAAGTAATTAGGTTTCAGCATACAACTGCCTTCACAAAGATATGCTGGACACTGTAAGTCTCTGGAGTCTAGTAGCCAAAGCCAAATGAAAAGAAACAATCAAAAAAAATTAAAATCAGAAGTAAGGATGAATGCATACTATTCTATTTGTAGGTGAAGTTTGAAATTCAACTTGTCAGGAATTGCATATTTGTTTCCTATTGATGTCCCTAAATGGACTTAATGGTTTTCTAATTTAGCTCTTTTGTAAATTCAGCTCTAGGTAAATTAAGGTCTCTTCTACATTTAACAAACACTTTTGTAATATATCAGTAAATAAAAACACTTTTTCTCAACCAACTCAGAGGTATTATTAAAATTTAGCTTTAGAATTTAGAGGAAGCAGATCAGAGCTGCACTGAACAATTTTTTCTCTTGTGATTTAGGATGTAATGGCAACCCTGTGTGAGAGTTCAAAGGAGCTGTACTGCCACAGGAGGTCCTATTCACACTGAGCCTCAAATAGACACTCAAACAATAATTATCTGATCCTAAAAAGGCATTTGATAAGTATCTGGAGAGCTGAGGTTGTCAAAACCTTGCAGATACTGTATCTGCAGAAGGGTTTTAGAATGCATGAGAGGTAAAAAGCAGTGTCAGCTTAGAAATCTATGACTGAATGATAAAACCTGTCAATGAATTGCATTCTGCTCAGTCATTGCAACATTCCTTTCTTTTCATTCCTTTTCTGTGGTACCATCATGGCCTCTCCATCATTTCATATTTCTTCTCCTCTTCTAATATTAAGGCATTTTCCTATACTTAAAAGTATTCCACTTCCTCTTGATCTAGCACCATATCTATCTGACCTATGTTACATCAGATATTGTGCAGATTTTAGAATAAAAGTCTCTTAAATGGGCATTTGGTATTTTCAGAAACTGTAAAGCAAGAGAAACAAACCCCAAGACTTTGTCAGTGCAAATGTCATACTGGCTTGGTTTGTTACTGTATTAATTTTGTTACTGAAAGGCCAGAGGGAAGTGAAGAAGATCAACGTACTGAATATCATTTCACAGCATGAACAGGTGTCGAGAGGAGTTGAGGGTATAACATTGATGGAACACGAATATTACTTAGAACAAGCCTGTGGTGTGTTTGCTCTTTTGCAAACACCCTTAGGTGAAATATGCTCAAAATAAATATTTTAAATTAAAATCAACACCCACCTCAGTACAGCCTCCTTTTGGGTAGTTCCAGAGAGCAATAAGGACTCCCCTGAGACTCCTTTTCTCCAGATTAAGTGGGACACCTTGTCATTGGAGGACATCAGGTCAGTCAAGCAGGACTTGCCTTTTATGAACCTGTGCTGGTTGGGCCTGATCTCATGGTTTTCCTGCACATGCCATGTGAAAACAATCAAGATGATCGGCTCCATGACCTTCCCTGTCACTGAGGTTAGACTGACAGACCTATAGTTCTCTGGATACTCTTTCTGACCCTTCTTGTAGATGGGAGTGACATTTGGTAACTGCCAGACAACTGGGAGGTTCCTCTCCAGTCAGCCAGGACTGCTGGGAAATGGAAAGTTGCTCAGTAAGCACTTCTGCCAGCTTCCTCCTGTTATGATCCCACTTCTGCTCCAGCATGGGCTCCTCTCTCCATGGGTCTGCAGGTCCCTGCCAGAAGCCTGCATGTGCAGGCCTCCTATGTGTTCCCAGCCTCCTTTCAGGCATCCACCTGCACTGGCATGCATCTCCTCCATGGGCTGCAGATGGATCTCTGCATTCCAGACGTTCTCCATGGGCTGCAGGGGCACAGCTGCTTCACCAGGGTCTGCACCACAGGCTGCAGGGGAATCTCCAGTGCCTGGAGCACCTCCTGCCCCTCCTTCTGAGCTGACCTTGGTGTGTGCACAGTTGTTCCTCTCACATATGCTCATCGGGCTCTTCTCTATCCACAGTCACACCTGCCCATTAACTTTTGTTTTTCTTCCTCTTAAATCTGTTATCACAGAGGCATTACCACCATGTCTAATTGGCCCAGCTTTGAGCACTGACACATCCATCTTTGGAGCTGCAGGCATTGTCTCTGCCAGACATGGAAGAAGCTTCTGGCAGCTTCTCACAGAAGCCACCCCTGTAGGCCTCCTCCTACCAAAAACCATCATACAAACACAATACAAATAGAAATATTAATTTCAACAAAGTCTGAACACAGGATTTTCTAGAGAATTCAGAATAGGGAAAAAAATTGTTTTTCTGTCTTATAGTATGCTGTAAGATATGAATTATGAATACATTGTCATTGGTATTAAATTTTTTACTCAATGTTTAATATTGTTAACTTTATTTCAATTTAAATTGTTGTTATCTCTGACATTCCTAACAGCATTCCATCACTGTAATATTTTGTAATGTATACAATCTATAAAATACAATTTCCCAATCCCTTTCATGTAAGAGTAAATATTGTGCTGAGGAAGCTTTCCTTTTAAGAGATAATGACCAGAACATTCTGTGTACAAAGCCCTTTGTACACAAGACACATAGTAAGACCGTGTGGAAACAATCAATGCTGGCATAGCAGAGTGCAATAAAAGACAGGTGTCAAACAATATGACAATGCAGAATAATGGGAACAGAGGAAAGTGGAAAGTCAGAGCATGAAGTCTTTAACGAGATATAGAGTAGGAATTCTCTTCCCTTTCAGTACATAAACAGAAGGGTAGTAATTTGGGAGAGTGAGAGGCATGTTTACAGTCAAGAGTGCACTGAAGCTCTAGGTCTGGATATGAATCTATCAAATTTGTCCAAGCCTGTTTTATGGTATTTCAGCATTTCCAACTCAAGTTGTAAAGCAGGAAGGAAATAAACACTGTCAAAGCCTAAAAAGAGCTTAACATAAAGTTAGATTCTAAACATGAACACAATATTAAAGGTCTATCCTTGCATTCTTTGTGAAACAATTAATCAAAAAATCTTATGAAAGCAAAGCAGGTCCTTATAAATATTGATTGAAGACTGTGCTTATAAACACAAAAAGTAAGACAATCAAAATGCATATTTTGAGGTTTTTTTCCCCTTTGTTTCCTGTTGTCATGAATACCGCAGGTGGCACAAGAAAAACCTGGTGAAAAGAAGCATGCTCTGCAATACCTTGCACAACAGGGCCACTGCAAATGGAGATTACACTTTTCGGTCTAAGTTAATGCCATGCAGATACCTTTGAGCCCAAAAAGGATCAGTTCTATAGAAATTCAATTTGGTGAGAATTCAGTACAAAGAAGACTCAATATGAATGTTAGATATACTGCATTGAATTCCTGTTTATAGAGAGAAAAAACCCACCTGTCTATTTACTTCTTTTAACACTGGCTAAAACCAAGTCTTTGGATGGATTTGCAGAATCTATTTCTGCACTGATCCTGAAAGAATCAAAAGCAATTACCAGAAAATGATAAAATAAAAAGAATGAGAGACAAATGCACCTCAGATTTTACATTCAGGAAATGGCAGGACCAGACATGCCGGCTGTGTTCCAGTTCCAGTATCTGTTTTCAGTCTAAATTATTTGCATTCTCTCTTCCTGTAATTAAAGATATTGTAAGTGGGGTGCTAGATACACCTTATTTTTGCAATAGAGTAATTCCCCCATTAATGGAAACATACGAGGAAATAAAATGGAATGAAGATGATGCTTAGCTGTAAATTAAGGCCTAAACCAGTACAGTAGAGACACATTAATTTCATTTGCATTTCTCATTCTCTCCCCCTAAGTCTGCCGTTTAATGTTTCTGTTTCTGATTTTATCTTAGGAAAAACAGTATACACAGTAGCTGCTTCTACTAGCACAAAACAAAGACATTGTGAGCTAGAAAATTATCAAGAAAATACTATGTTTCTGACCTTAACATGAATCTGCAAACTAAACATTATAATAAAATAGATTCTTAGGCTTTTCCAGGTTTGGGCTCTCATATGAAGCTCTGTTTTATGTAACCACATACTTCAATGATCGATCTTCTTAATACAAAGACTGATTCCTCTTCTCATCTTGTGATACTTTGGTATCAGGAGTCCAAAGCTGTAAGTAAAATCCATACATCCTCAGTCTATAGAGTAATTTTTTCTCTTTCTTATCAGCATTGGCTAATGACATGGAACTGGCATGGAAGAGCAGAGGTTGCTAGAGAGTGAAACTGAGTGAATATACTGTTCTGCTGGTAATAGCCACATTTTGGTAAGAAAAGCTCTAAAAATAAAATAAAATAAACCCTCTAGTTTGATGTAGTTATTAACCAGCACACAACGTGTGAAACATAGTATTGAGAGCCATGAACAATGAGATCTACTAAAAGAAAGAAAAACAATTAACAGTCAAACTACACAGCATTTAGAAACTCAGACTACAGAAAAGAAAAATGCAGCCTAGATGGTAATTCGGATTTCCAGATGAATAAAGAACAGGAAAAAACTCCATTGTAAATGGTACCAAGAAATGAGTCTGCATAGAAGATATGTGCATTTTTTTTTCTATTTCACTGAAGAAGCAATGAGAAATGGGTAAAACTGATGCTAGAAATAAGCTTGAAAAACATATTTGCTCCTGGTAAAGGTGTATAATGAGAATGAGATGCAATTTTCCATTTGAAACCAAGAATCAAAACAAAAATAGACTAGATGAAAGTTGACCTTTATGTAAATATTCTGGAATGGTACAGATTTCTTAATTAGGGACAGACTCATCATCTTATAGGAACAATGTCTCTGAGATAGTAATCAAACAGAACAGCAATAAGGAAACTTCTTCCAAAAAACAAGGGAAACTGAGTCATCATCATCATCATCATCAAAAAATATATAGTAAAGTTACTTTTAAGTAAGAGACACATCACTAAAGACATTGCAACAGAAAGCTCGATGCATTCTTGAAAAATGTTATGAAAATCTGGGTAACTTCTCAGGCCTGTATAACCTCTATCCTGTTCATCTTCACTGGGCACAAGTTTAATGGTAGTTCAGTGATAGCTGTACTACAGTGCTGCCTAAGCATAAGTTTTTGTAGCTACTGATATAAAGTATAGAAGGCAGGAGGTATAACTCATATAACATAGAAAGAAATGCAAAAAGAATGTTCAACAACTGAACAAGACAGCAAATTAAAAGAAAAAGAAGTGCTACCTATGTAGTAAATACATACCTGCAACGGAGGAAATAATCTACAGTGGGACTCAGACACAGATGTCTCCAATATGCACACTGTGCAATAAAGAAGCTGCCAACCATCCAGCTGCCATATTTACAGTCATGCTATTGGGTCAATGACCCATTTCAGCTTCATTGTAAAGCCAGCAGCAATGTAATTCCAACAGTATGAAGCTCTAACAGCCTGGAAGATTGTGACTAAAGGTTAGGAGACATACAATGAAACCTTTCTCTGGTGGGTGGATACATTCAGGCTGTCAGTAAAAAACTCATAGAACAAGAAACCTTTCTGCATTGATCTCATAACAGCTCCATTGAGTTTATAACAGCTGGCACACCAGGGTGCTGGAAGAGGGAGGACATCACTGTAGTTTGTGTTCAGCTTTCTAATAGAACGTGGGGAGAATATATCCTCTCAGTAAATTCACGGAGAGCAAGCTGCATTGTGCACACCAACAAAAGGGCATAGACAAACCAGTGAAGAAAAGTTAGTAATCTAGCGAGGAAGAAGCATGTTTCATCCCTTGATACTACCGCAACACTCATCAGTGGACTTGTAATAGCAAGACAACTTTTAAGTAAAACTAGAATCTACATTAAGACATGGTTCCTGATTTATCCATGGCAACGTCATTCACAGTGCTTGCAACACTAAATGGGTTCTGGGATTTTACACATGCTGTGTCAATTTTCCTCATGCCTTCTTCATAGGTATCACAGAACGTGAATCCACTGCAAAGTTTCTCTATGAAAACACAAGAACCTGTGACAGGTGAGACTATAGATGATGATCTTATCCTGTAAGAGAAAAAATCTAAATAAAAGGCCAGAACTATGGACGACAGGATAGCCACACCTCAACCAGTCTTCACTCTTAAATGACTGCCAAGATTTGAATATGATCCTAGAAGAAGACAGGCTGAAGCTGATTTAAGAACATAAAACCAAGGTTATCAAGTCAAACCAAATGGATATCTAGACATTTCTTCATTTCCTTTTCCCTCCTCTTGTTTAAATTTGTGAATATAATGTTTGGAAAAGCCGCATGTTGCTGAAGAAGTAGCAGTCCTGGAAAAGGGGATGTTGCAGTCCAGAACTTTCAGCATTTGCAGCTGGCTTCTGGAAATAATGAAATTAAATTCCTGGACAGGCTGGAATTCTGCCTAACATTCAGGCTGGATGTCTTGAGAAGCAAATAATGAAATATGTATGTGCTTAGTTATTAGTATTACTTAGTTATTATTATTACTACCCTGCCACAGTTTATGGGGAGGGGAGGCATTCCTACAAAGGGGATGTCTGTATTTTATAGCCTTTAATGGATGTCAGTGGGATTTTCAATCACCCTTTGGACTGAAGTGAATTTTTATGGTTCTTTCAGCCTTAATATACATTATGTGAAGAGCCCAAAAGGGACACCTGTTGACTTCAGAGAGTCTCCAGCCAGAGAAACTGAGAACCTCAGAAGAAAGGTTGAGTAGAAAAGATTTGAAGAGAGTCCATTAATTGAGGGAAATAGCCAACGATTTTTCCAGATTGTGTGAGTATATATGAAAATCCCTTGAAACCTTCAAACAGCTAATAAACTGAGAGCAAGTTTAAGAATACTTATACACAGTAAAAAAAAAGAAAAAATGTTTAAAGAGGTACTTTTACTGGTACTGTGGGCTAATGAAACAGTGAGAGTTAAAGTGTACTTTCTGAATTATCAAAATATGGTCAACTTTGCATTAGTGAAGCTTCTCCTAACTGCCTTGAATATTTTCACAAGGCTGTTTTAAGTACTTTCTCAGTCATGCAGAAAACCTATGTACTAGCAGACAACTAAAGTAGGGTTTCTTAGATGCCAGTTAGTTTTTTAACCAGCAGCTCTTACTCTGAATGGGCACAATTATAACTGAGCTAATGCCATTATCACAAAATTTTCAGAGAATCTAATATCCATAACACACATTTGTTGAATCTTAATGTTGTCTTTTTCTTCAAGAATATTTTAAAATCCCCTCTGTAGCAGAGATATTATGGAGACACTTACCAAAGTAGGATTTTTCTAGGGGTGGACTGAATGGAATACCAAGGCATCTATGAAAATATCTTTACCTTTGAACTGAACAGTAGCAAAAGTTTTGCCATTCCCACAGTATTGTAACTGAGATAAAACATCTTCAGGATTTACAGTGACAAAACATGCATGATGATTGTCACTGTTGCAGGTAGTTTGGTAAATCTCAGCAAACAGAAAATTACAGAAATCCTGGTTCTTTATTAACTAATAAATACACATCCATAAACTTCACCAAGTCTAAAAAGGATGGATGTGCATAGCATTTGCCAAATGAGACATGTGACCTTGACTGAATAATGATCTATATAAGTAAAATAGTTGTTGGAATAGATCATGGAATGAGGTGGTTTGTTATAAAGATCATGTTACTGCAGCATCATACTTCGGGAGCAGGAAGAAGATAGGTCTGTATCTGAGTTAAATAACGGTAAAGTTATTTAACTCACAGTGTCTATTTAATCAATACATTGCTTCCAATAAACATAACGATTACAACTACATCAGATTAAGAGTGCTTCTCTTTTTCTTAAGTAACTGTTTCTATGAAGATAACCACTAGAACAGATGAATTTAAAAATAACAGTATTCTCAATAAACACAGGGTACCTTTTACTCCACTGTTTTTTCACTTGATGCTCTATAATTTGGCAGGCTTAGAATAAAAATAAAAAATACCTGCCTGACTGCTTAAAAAGCTAGCCCTTATCAACTGATTCTATTATGTCACAGTCTGTCAGTCTTATCAACTGATTCTATTCTGCCTATTCTACACCAAACAGTGGAGAGAACTACTCATTCTGAGAGATAAAAGCAAAAAAGTCATTGCAATATTTCCTCTGCTGATTTCTGAGGTACTGAGATCCAAAACTCCTAGTGCTTGCTGCTCCTGAGCATGTTGACAGCAAAGCACTAGACAGCACTTCTCAAAAAGCTCTTCTAACATGAATAAATACATAACATAAGCAAAACCTCCCACTCTAGATATCAATGACTTAGTGAACCACCTTCTTTACACTCATCCAGTATTAGACCAGACTACGTATTTAAGGATGATTTGAGCCCAAATTGCAGGCTTTTATTGTTTGTTTTTGAAAGAAAGAAAAGGAATGGAGAGCGCATTAAGGTCCTAATCCCATCCTCTCATCTCTAAACACATTGTATACTGCTGAATATGAAAAAGTGCTCTGAAGTACAGTTCACAGATCAGCCCAGATGAGTGGAGGTAGCTGGGAAAAAACCCTACATTTGTAAAAAGGATATTCAGGTTATACATTGTCATGTTCACAGGTTTTATAGAAACAGAACATATGTCAACAGTCTAAGAGAAAATGGAAACTTAGACTGTTTGGGAGAGTGGCTTAGTAAAATAGTTCATTGATCCACTGTTGCTGTCTACAAGACACAATTAAATAAATAGGAAAAAAAAAACAAACTAATATTGTTGTATGCAATATCAAAACAATATAGGTTTGAATTTACTGACTTATTCAGAAACTAACCTGTATATTAATGGATCATGAAGTTGAGGAAATGCATTGAAATTGTAATCCTTGACTGGCACTAGGTAATACTAAATAAGCTATCTTAAACAATAGTGAATGAATGATATAAGATCACAGTTTACAACATCTAAAAAGGCATAAGGACAATTTGCAATATTTTTTTTCTGTTATTTCAAATACGTTTTCTCATTGAAATAAAATTATTATTTTGACGATGTCTCCTTGTGTTTAAACTCCTTACTTCATAGGTCATTCTTCAAAGGAAAAATACAAATGCTTACACAAGATATGAATTTTTCCATGTATGCATTGAAAGGATACTTATGACTGCTTTTGTTCATGGGATTTAAAACTGTGTTCTGGTTAATGGTTTAACTTTTATCATTTTGTCCCAGAGATGGCTTTGTTTGTTTTTTCCAAGAGGTATAGTTTATATTTGTTTGGATTCTTAGAAAACTCTTTGGTTCTTCCAAATTGCTTTTTTCTGTTTTCATGGTTTTTTGTTTTTTTTTTTAGTTTCTTTAATAATTTATTCTTTTTAGTATGCAAAGTCATATGTGAACGTATACTCAAGAAGCATTGTTATTAACCAAAAAGTGTCAAAATGTATATTTTTGCAGTTACAAAGATAAAGCGATAAATAGATGTCTGGACTTAATTTATAAAGTGAATTATAACATGTTCATAAGAATAATTAATATTTACTATAACTACTATCATTCTTTTTTGCCCATAAAATTATTGCTCATATTTCTGGGTTTTATTAGGCAATTTTCCCGTCCCTTAGACTTTTAACATCTCGGGAACAATATTCATGGTAGGTTTTAATCCTTGCTTTTTTCTTTTCCCTAGAAGTCAGCTTCTCTGTTACAATACAGTGGTTAGTGAATTTTACGTTGCTTGAAAAACCTTTGCCTTAGCACACTGCTGGTCATCCAAGAGGCAGATCAAAAGTGCTACCCACAGAATGAGTTGTTGCCAGCAAAAAGGGAATTCCTCATAGGAAACTGCTTTGGTTTTAAATGGCAACTCCTAAGAAAATCCCTAGATGCCCTGAAATGTCACAGCATTCTGCTCTAAAGTGGGGCAGGGGGAGGGAAGTGGTTTATTTGGAGTTTAATTTTGGTCTGGAATTAAATGACCACATATGTTACCTTCAAAATAATTTTCAGTGTAAATCTTTGCAATTCTTTTTTGGAATTCATAATTGGCCAAAATTGACTTTATTTGACAGCTTATTTCAGGTTTGCATCAGTGACTCAGAGCAGAAAAAAAACCATCCCCTACTATGTCTAGTCATCCAACACCACCTGGACATTTTATGCTTCCCGACGAACATAACCTAACCTAGCCTAGCATGATGCTCTAACACATGCTATCAGAAAGACTTGCTTGGATATAGACATCTAGAGCTGAAGGCTTAAATAGGACTGCTGGGTAATAACTATATAAATAATCAAAGAATAAAAATAAAAGTAAAAACAAAAAAAGAAAATCCAGAAAGAAAACACAAAATCCTGTCACTTCTAGTAAGATGTGTTTTGGTACAATTCTCTGCTGTTATCCAAATCTCTGAATACCAAAATAATGAATGAAGGTTAAAAAGTCCATTTTAAGGAGCACTAAACAGATTCTACATTGCATTGGTATAGTCTCTGCAAAGCTTTATGTAGCCTGATAATGGACTGAACAGGTTAGTCTTGTGACTCATGGCGTAGATTGCTTCAAAGGCATTTTAAAATTTCCTATACCAAATCCATATTTGCATTTCATCTGCACCCTCCTCTGTGCTGGTACAGCTGTTATTGAGGTGATACTACAGGGGAAAAAAAGGGTATTTTTAGCAGTTCAAATAACCTACCCTTGGGGTTATATTTTAGATGGAGCTTTTCAGTAATACAGTATGTAACTCAGACTATACAGGGTAATGTTTGCACAACTGTTGTGGCAATGACAAAGAGCCTGAGGAGGAGCTGGAGCTTCTTAAGGTGCTTCTTGACTTTGCCATCAAAGTAAAGAACAAATACTGACTTTTCTAGTACAGCCTTGAAGGCTGACAGCAGAAGATACAAGCTGAGGAGAAGATGAGGGCCCATTTTTTCGTAAAATTTGTTGACTGGGCAGGCAGGGAGATGCAAAAACAGCAGTCATATACACCTCAAGGACTGAAGCTATTCTTTTTACTACTCAGCACAAAGCCTGTATTTTGGCACCGAATGTAAGCTGGAATTAAACCAAAATGATTGTTTGACATTTGATTGCATTCAGACTATTAGAATGTTTGAAAAGCAAATCTAGAATTCAGATCTTTTGGCTTAAATTATTTCTATGTTCTGCCATAAGAAATGATGAAAACTGTATCAAGCTATATTTACTTAAAATGTGTAAAATTTTAGTATAAAACAAATCTCAAGTAGAGAGGGCATTAGCAAGCAATGACAGCAAAAATGCAATTAAGCTTAAATAGATGTTAATTTTGTCTCTAATGATTTTTTGTTATTTGTTGTATTCAATTCAATACAGTGTACAAATATATTTTGTAAGGTTTTAATTAGATACAATGCATTTTACTTGCTTCTATATGAGTTTCATTACAGTAATTATTGTAGGAATCTGAACAAACATTATAAGTCATCAGTTAATGAAAAATGGGTTTGTATGTTTCACTCAAAAATTTCATTGGATTATCCCCATCTAAAAAAAAAAAATGAGCACTTTTAAAATTAAAGAGACAATAAATATACTACTCATCAATAAACCTGACCGTGTGCTAAATCAGATTAATTTATTCCTCCTATTAATTAAAGCCATAAGAGATGCAATGGATCTCTTGCAATGGAAATAATAGGACCACTATCAGCCAACATTCAGAGAATAGTAAATGTTGAGTGAAAACATCCAAAAAAGTTATTTTGTTATTTTGCTTTTTATTTTTGGCTGTAGACATTGCATAAATAAACATTCAGCTGAGGCAAACAACTTTCATTTGGCTCAGAAACAAAGACTTGGGTTTATCACCACTCTGAAATATAGAATTGGCTTAGTTAGATTTTTTCAAATTAAAATATTTATAGAGTGATGAAAAGATAGGTAAATACATATAAACTCGTTTCCAGGAAGAGACAGGTAATTTCATTCAATACACTTTCTCTGGGAAGCTTATTTGATGAAATATGTATTTATTATCTTGATGCTTAGTTTTGCCTCTAGTCCACAACTACCCTATGCAGGTTTATCCCAGAGAGCTATAGGGATGGGATCCATGCTTTAGTCATTTGTGGACTCTGTAAACAGTTTTGTTTCCAAATTTTTAAAGCTTTCCACATTTCTTCCCTTCTTTTCCCAATGTCTTTTGTTCTGTGGAAACGAGAAACCATAAAAATTTAGATTATTGAATGGTTTGAGTTAGAAAGGACTTCTGAAGATCGTGTGGTCTACCCTCCTGCCAGGAATAGGGACATCTATCTTTACCTATCAGGTTCTAAGCAACCTGACTTTGAACAGTTCCAATGATGGGACATCCACAACTCTGGACAACCTGTTCCAGTCTCTCACAACCACCATCATAAAAAAAACTTCATCCTTACATCCAATCTAAATCTATCCTCTTTCAGTTTAAGACTGTTGCCATCTGGTTACAGGCTTTGAAAAAGAGTAAAATTATGTCAGTGGGTTGTCTGTATTTAAGCCTCTGACGTATTCAAACCGATGTTGGGTGCACAACCTGGTCTAGGGAAGGTGTCTCTACCCAGTGCAGTGGGGGTTGGACCTAGATGATCTTTATGGTCCCTTCCAACCCAAACCATGCCATGATTCTAAGAAAAACAGTATTAGAGCTGTGCAGCAACATGGGAAAATACAAAAACCACATGCCATTTTTGGTATTAAAGGTTTGTACAGGAAATCTTATTCTGGAAAATCTCAGCAGCAGCAGCATCTGTTTTGGGCGCTATTACACTATGTATGAATAAAACCCTTTTTTCCTTCCCTCATTATCCAATTCTCCACACATATGTGCACATAAATATGCTCAAAGAAGCAATCATGCTTTAGAAAGAGCACTCTTTCCCTTCTCTTTCAGCTAGAAAATCAGCTCCTCCAATGACAGATTCATGCACACAGGCAAGCAGTATATTTCTTACCTCCCTTCTTTATTGAATTAGAATTCTCTGGCAGAAACAGAAACTTTGGGCTCTCAGACAGGCATGGAAAGGCAGGTGCAATTTCAACAGTCATTTCCTACTTCTTCCCAGAGAAAGTATTTGCAGTTTATCATGATGTTCTCTGTGACTTCGAGCACACATAAACTAAGCTCACTGAGGATCCATCACAGCTTACAGAAGATGGCAAAAATACTCATTTTTTTCTTTTCTTCAAGAGACAAAACGCAAAATGGGCTCTGAATTTTGGCAAAATTCAAACCTGAGGAATTTTGCCTTGAGATGAAAGCTTTTGAGATTGTAAGAAAACACTCAGAAAGTCCTACCAATAGTATTTCACAATCTGTTTTCTCTTAAAGAAGACATATGGATGATATAAACAAATTTTGCCCCTAACCGAAATTCTTGGCAACAAATGGGAATTCATCCTATTAATTAGATAAACAGGATAGGGTTTTTATACTTATTCTTTATATTACAGAAGTGTGTGGTAGGAAAGACAGGAGGCTATATGAAACATATATACAAGTGTACACTAACACTGCAAACAAGTAATACCTGCCCTAAGTTACAGAAATGCTTGCATTCTAAAAAAACACCCCAAACCCACCAAAAACATGACATGAAAAAAGCCAGTTAAAAGATGTATTTTGAAAACCCAAGAGTATGCTCTTGCAGTTTTAAAATTGTTATACTAAAAAATAGTAGTGGTATATTGTTTATTCTTCTTGACACTAGAGAAAATGAGAAAATATTTTGCTTGAGGGAAAAAGAAGGAGAACATGAAGGAGCCTTTCCCTTTCTTCTTGTGTATTGCCAGCACTTGCTCCCCTCCCCCATCATGCAGCCTGTTTTTGGGCTCTGTCAAGTTGTTTTGCTGTCTCTGAAAAAAAAAATCTTTGCTCTTTCTGCTCCATTAACATTACAGGTGGAAATTGTATTTACACAAAATGGATTAAATGTACAGAGTCTGCCTCTTTCTGCCTCTCCTTGTTATATGGCTATGTAGGTGGCCTTTAGTTAGGCTTACTGCTATCATTTCAAGGGCAATGGCACATGCAAGGAAGTACCTGGGTCCCTTGCTGGGATTTTAAATGCATGAAATTAACTGTCTTTTCAGTTCCAGCAAAAGAGTTTGGGATCAACTTGGAAGTTTGTTTCTGTGTTGGATGAGTCACCAGGTTTTGTTACTACAGAATGACAAACATCTGACAAATGACAACCTGCCTAGAAATAAGGATACTAATAAAATAAACATCCTGTCACTCCAGAGAAGCAGCATTCCTGCAACTGTATTCACAACTGAATAATGGAAAAGTGTAAGGAGACATTAATCTGGTCTATTTTATAGAGAGAAAAAAGTGACATGGGACTCTGAAGGTCTAATGGCAATTTGTGCACTTTATCTCATTACTCTTTCAATATAATAAAATAGTACGAGAAATTATTGCATTGTTTTGATATCAAAATTATTTTCAGGCAATTCTAATAAACAAGAAACACAAAATATATTTATTACATTTTATTGCTGTGGCGTCTTTTATAGTTAAAAATAAAAATGAGAGATACTCAGAGAGATGACTTATGCAGGAGGCACTATGACTCACAGGCCTCACAAAACAGATGGGACTTGTTATTAGGGCTAGGCAAATCAAATAACAAGTATGCTGAACAGCCTACTTATTGGATATTTCAATGACAAGAATAGGGCTTTATTCTCTCTATGTCTTTAGTAATTTCACAGCAGTGCAAATTCATTCACTTCAGTGAGACAACTCCACAGGTGTTAAGAAAGATTTGTGTCATGGCTACACATAAAGGGCTGCATGTCAAAAAGTTCTCCTGATACCATTATTCGTTGTATCTTTCATAAACATCCATAAATAACTTCAACCATTTCAACACTATTCTCCATCTTTTTATATGAGGTTTTCTCTTATTATAGAACAAAATCATACAACTACTTAAACACACACATTTTATCCTACTTAGTAGTATAATTGAAATTAACTGGCTTGTTCACATGATCAAGTGAACAAATACTTAGATATATTCCAAATCATAACCACAGTGAGTCAGTTGCTCTTATTTCTGTTGTGTGATCCATCCCATGATGAATACCTGTGAAAATTCTGTGAATACCTGACCATGCTAGCAGAATGCTGGATAGTAACCTTGCAAATTTGAGTATCACTGGTTTTGTATAAATTGAAATCTACTAAAGGTATAACACTTTCAAAAATCCTTAACGAATTTACATACCTGTTCCCATTGTCAGGAATTAGGTTAAGCACTGAAGCATTTTTATTTGGAACAACCAATTTTCAGTGAAACTTAATATATGTCACAATTCTCATCTGTTTAGCATGGAATTAATCAGTATGAAAGAATGACATGAAAATCCATCTCATACCAACATCACTTTAAAAAAAGTAATGCTTGTATTCTTCCTTTCATGACTTAAAAGTATTTTCTCTACCTATTCCTCTCCCAGTACAATTTTGGAAATCTTATATAGTGGAAAAGGCTGCTGTGTTCTGCCATTCTCTATAAAAATGTTGTTTAGAAATTCAACAGAATAGAAACATAATATAGAATATGACATTTCCAAATATAGGATGAACAGAAAAGAGCTGTAATGATTCTGCAGGGAACAGTTACTTGAGAAGAAACACACACCTAAGCTTATTATATTTATGTACAAATTCATGTAGTCTACCTGGACTTCAGCAAAGCCTTTGACACTGGCATGAGTCATCTCCCATGGCATTCTCCTGGAAAAGCTGGCAGCCCATGGCTTGGACAGGTGCACTCTTCACTGGGTTAAGAACTGGCTGGACAGCCAGGCCCAGAGAATCGTGATGAATGGTGCTGGTGTCCAGTCAGCAGTAGTGTCCCCCAGGGATCAGTGTTGGGCCCAGTCCTGTTTAATATCTTTATTGATGATTTGGATGAAAGGATTGAGTCTACCATTAGCAAAGTTGCAGATGACACCAAGCTGAGTCAGAGTGTTAATCTTCTGGAGTGGAGAAAGGCCCGGCAAGAGGGACCTGGACAGGCTGGACTGATGGGCCAAGACCAACAGCATGAGCTTCAACAAAACCAAGTGCCAGGTCCTACATTTGGGCCTCAACAATCCCATTAGGGCTACAACCCCCAGCAGGGCTACAGGCTGGGGGCAGAGTGGCTAGAAAGCTGTCCAGTGGGAGAGGACCTGGCATCACTGGTCCAGAGCAGCTGAACATGAGCCAGCAGTGTGCCCAGGTGGCCAAGAAGGCCAATGGCATCCTGGATTATATCAGCAATAGTGTGGCCAGCAGGACCAGGGGCAGTGATTGTCCCCCTGTACCTGGCCCTGGTGAACCTGCACCTCAGGTGCTGTGTTCACTCCTGGACCTCAATTCAAAAGGATATTGAGATGCTGGAATGTGTGCAGAAAAGGTCAGTGGAGTTGCTGAAGGGTCTGCAGCACAAGTCCGGTGAGGAGCAGCTGAGGGAACTGAGGGTGTTTAGCCTGGAGAAGAGGAGGCTGAGGGGAGACCTTATCACTCTCTGGAACCACCTGAAAGGAGGCTGTATCCAGGTGAGGGTTGGTCTCTTCTCCCAGACAACAACAACAACAAGACGACAAGAGGACAAAGTCTTAAGCTGCACCATGGGAGGTTTACGTTGAACATTAGGAAGAAATTCTTCACAGAAAAGGTAACTAGATTTTGGAATAGGCTTCCCAGTGTGGTGGTGGAGACACCATCCCTGGAGGTGTTTAAGGAAAGACTGGACACAGCACATAGAGTCATGGTCTACTGACATGGCAGTGTCAAGCCATAGGTTGGATTCAATAATCTCAGAGGTGTTTTCAAACCTAATTGTTTCTGTGAAATCTCTGGAGAAAAATCACTAGTTTCAGCTGATGCCAATTTGATTATAAAACATTATGTAATATTTTTTTCTATCTCAGAAATAGATTGATAGAAATAATAATGCCTAGGGCTGAGAAGCAGAGGAAGCTTTCCAATGTAATTCTCTTTACTGTCTGTATTACACAAAAACATTTCAGAGAACTGTGCTAGGAGGATGGTAAATATAATATTTTCCTCTTTTAGAATGTGTAACACAGATGTGAAGAAACCTCCACTGACTTTGAGGCTGAGTGCACTGAGTTATGCACTTGCCTGTACTACTTACAAACAACTGAGCAAAGCTGAATGCACTAACAGCTGTTGTATTCGGTATAAGCAGTTTTTCCCTCTCTAGCACAAGGAATAACAGTCAAAATCAGGCTTCTTAGAGTGTCTGGTTTGTCTCATGACTGAGATTGTTTGCTCAGAGGGGCATCACATCCTCTTCATGCCTTTTGCTCACTCTAAGTATAACAATCTGCTGCTGCTGCCACTAGTTTTGCTCAAATTGGAGGATCATGCTTAAAGATTTTGAGTTCCAAATACGCACAAAGACCCAGAATATATTCAGGCAGGATTTCAGGTTTTGGGGTGTGGATTTTTATGGGTTTTTTAATAATTCTTTGAAAAAAATTTCCTACCTGTGAATATAAAAGACTCATCATACTAATTTTGTACCACAGTTGCTGTGAATTCACTAGAGTTGTAATTGGGGTAGAGCCAACATCACAGAAGATTTTTAGGCTCATCTAAATAGCTAAAAGTCATAAATCAGATATTTTCAGGAAGTTAATAATTATATGTTCATCATTAATTTGCCCATCATAGGTAATACTATATACTTTCAATGGTAGCTGTGGCCTATATAAAGATTCCTCAAACAGATGTAACATCTAATAGTTTTAAAAACATAGAGTTTTGAAAAACTAGATACTAATGTTTTGAAAATGTTATCTCAATCTCAACAAGTATTTCTGACAATGTTTTGAATATTTATTTCTTGGCTCTCCAAGAGTTTTCTAGATTACTAGTAATAACAATTGATCTTTCAGGTATTCATTAAAATTGACAAATTATTAGGTGCAAAGGAGACAAATCCCTGTTGATAATCCATGTAGTATGTTCACTGCAATAATAATTTGCTATTTTTGTAGATATGGATAAGATCAACTAAATTAGGCCTATAGATAATGATAATAATATAACATATAAAGCAAAGTTTAGGAGATAAAGTTAATAAATTCTCTATAAGAATAAAACCATTATGCATTCCTGCAATTAATTTACATCAAGATAAATAAAAGTTAGCAAGTACATTTTCATTCTCTTATTTCTCAAGCTTCAAAGCATTGCAGATAAAGAAAAAAAGTAAAATGGTTTATAAGCATATCATTGCAAATAATAATATTTGCTTTCCAAAAAAAAAAGGCAAAAGAAGTAATATGTGTGCTCATAGGTGACCAGATTGAGGAGTATTGTGTCACTGTCATGGCCGAGTAACTTGATGCTCTACCCACTTAACCATCTGTCCTATCTTACATCTAACATATTAGCTATTTGACTTCAGAAATGAAAATTCTAACCACTAGTGTTTCTTGTTAGTGTAGAATGTGTAATTATTACTTCTGCATAAAAAGATAAATATCATCATCTATTTTAGGTACATGAATTAGTTCTGACCCTATAAAAACTGTAATTCTTATGATGAGGCAAAATATTTAGAGGAATTGATGACAAGAAAGAACAGTAACTATACTTTCTCCCCATTTACAGTCACACCTGCATAGAGATTAAATTGTATTGTTATGCTACATTAAAATAGTATTTTCTACAGGAACGTGTTATGCTTCTAAAAAGCAATTGCAAATGCATTTGTGAACTCAGCATTATTTTGTGTTCTGCAGCAAGCACTTCTGTTGGTGTCAATTAACCTGTAATTCCACTTTTGAGAGACAAAAAAAAAAAAAAAAAAAAAAAAAAAAAAAAAAAAAAAAAAAAAAAAAAAAAAAAAAAAAGAAGAAATACCACTCAGGGCAATATGCATATACTCCAATTCAATGTGAACTTTATTGTGAGAGTTTTGTCATCCCTTGCAATTCCTGAATCAGACAGATAAAACTTTAATGTAATGGTTGATCTGATTTGCAGTCTGGGAATACATATTTTTATCTAAGCACTCCAATGTCCCAGCTACTGTAACACCTATGCCAGTTTGGATGATCAGATTTGATTATATAATTAATACTTCTTTTTTTTTTAATTTTAATTGTCATATTTTTTTAATGGCAAAATAATTTTGTTCAGGAACCGTTGATCATTACTTCTGTCAAATCTCCTTTACCACTTCACTAAAGTTTTTTCCTTTCAAGAAATTAGAAAGGTACCTGGACATTACCAGGCTACTCTTTCTCCTGGCATCTCAGTCATGTGAAAAAAATTGCAGTGAGTGTATAGCTACTACATTTACTATGAGATCTCACACAGAAAACCAAATACATTGTTTAATGTCTCCTAGAATCAAAAGAAACAGCAGGTGAACATCTGTTATACAACTCTACACCTTGGGAAAAGGGAGTATAAAGCTATTCTATCTGGCTGGAGTGGTTTCAATAATTACGAAAAGGGTTTACTCTAGTTACTTTTCATTTTGTCATGTAGGGTTTTCAACAAGAATAGCCAACAATTCAGTATGTAAAGAAAATAAAGAAGACTAGTTGCTCTTAACTGCTCAGAGTGTGCTAGATACATGACAATGCCAAGCCCAAAATGACTGTTCTTGTCAGCGGATGCCACCAGCAAGGTAATCATATGCCTAAGTGGATTGAATGTTTAACAATTCGTTAAAAAAAGGTGGTAGAAGTGATGATCCAGTATTTTGAAAGATCCCTACTGGCACCAGAGTTGTTCTAAGAAAGATTTTACAGGTTCTCCCTTACATTTACAATCATAAAACCAATACTTTTGTTCTTATAGTTTTGTGCACACGGTACAGAGCTCATGTTATGTCTTTTAAATCTGGATGATTACTGTCATTGATTTAAGTATTGAGTACTAAGTATTTAAAATATATTAACAATGTTGCAAATGAAAAAAAAAAAAGATGATCTAACACCATCAGCAATAAAATCTGATCTTAGTAAGTGACTAATATTTAGAAATATGGCACTAAAAAGATTAAAACAATTTGCAGGAACCAGGATAAGACCTTGAATCAATGGAGCCTCTGAATGTATCTGTCTATCTGATAGCAGATAAAGAATTCTGTAACTACTTTAAAAATTATCAGAGCTTTAAAAGAAGTATGAGCAGCTGTTCAACTAGAAGAATACTAAGTCTACAGTTGACCCAGCAAATTAATAAATATGAGTCATAACAAATTTGAATTATTTGGCAACTAGCTTGTATACACATACAGAGGAAAAACATCACATATAGGAAGGCCCTGAGCAATCAGATAATATTTTGCTCTAAGCAGAAGGTGGGAATAAATGACTTCCAGATATCTTTGCCATCTGAATATTCTATGACTTCCCATGTAAGCTCACATGAATAACTAGTATCATAGTCTGCATTTACAAATATATATATATAAAAAAAAAAAAGGAGAAAATTATGGTAGATCATTGCAATTTGACAATCTAGTTAAAAGATCAGGATGCTCCTCCCCTTCCCCAAAATGCTATAAATTACTTAATTGAATAACCAAATCAGGACTGTGCAGGGGAGGTCCTTTTAACGTTACAGAAGATATGTCACTTGCAAGAGGGTTTGGACTGCACAGCATTAATTCCCATTTTATCTAATTATTGAAAAACTATCAGTTTAATGGCAATTACATAGAATTATAGAATGGTTTAGGTTGAAAGAGACTATAAAGGTCAACTCATTCCACCCCCCCTTGCCATGGACAGGGACACCTTCCACTAGACCAGGCTGCTCAGAGCTCCATCCAACCTGGCCTTGAACATATTCAGGGATGGAACATCCACAATTTCTCTGAGTAAACCTCTTCAGTGTCTCACCACACTCACAAAAAATAACTTCTTAGTATCCAATTCAAACCTACTCTTTTTCAGTTTAAAGTTTTTACCCATTTTCTTATCAGGTTCTCTTATAAAAAGTCCCACTCCAGCTTTCTTCTAAGCCCCCATAAGATACTGGAAGGCCGATATAACATCTCCATGTGTATTCTCCAGGCTGAACAATCTCAACTCTCTCAGCTTGTCTTCCTCTTAAGTATTTTTGATAGTCTGTTTTGTTAAATATGGCAATGATTTAAACGCCTCTATTTTTTAAAGGATAGTTTAATGTTTACTAGGTTAACCACCAGTAAAAAAAATAATTCTCAGTGAACATAAGTGCTATGAAAATAGGAAATGTGAATTAGAGAAACCAAGTCTGAATAGTTCCCAAAAGCACTGAGAAAGTTTCTCTTGGCTGAGTTGTTTATGAAGAACAAAGGCTAAAGATGTTAAATTGTTGAGTTCCACATCTTATTTTGTAGTAGCCAAGTACCACAGGATCTATCACAGAAATCCAGATAACAATACAAAGCTTCCGCAAGACTTCCATGTAATACAATGGCATGGGGAAAAAAAAAACCAGCACTTTAAATAATTTTAAAATTTACTTAATTTTGGAGGAACGATTCTACACGTTATATTATCTATATATAATATAGATAGCAGCCTGGCTGATGTTTTACACACATGATTTACAATTTTAAAATTTTATTAGGGCCAAATGAATCCAAGAAACTTTTCCTTCTGTAATTAAATACTAAAATAATTTAGGCCATAAGATCTACCTTACCAAGTATGAAGCATTAAAATGCTAATTGATCCTTTCTTTATATAAGTCAGGGTTACAAAATATCTTAGTTTTCACAAACAACATTTCTCTTTCCTACAGTTCTGTCCTGAGAAGAAGAAAAAAAGAAATAGGATTTTAGATATTTTCCTGAAGCACATGGATGACATAAAATTTGGCAGAAAATAGTTTCTGTGATTAGGCTGAAGGACATATGGAACTCCCATACACATCCATTACAAATAAAGTACATCTTCAAGGACTTCCAGAGTGTTCCAGATGCCTCAGACTGAATGCCCTTGTAGTTCACAAGAAGTTCCTGGCAGAAATGTTGAACAGTATGTAGGAAGAATTTGATGTGCATATCTAAAGTCATCTTAGAGCACTTTTTCATATACCCTAGACAAGGAGAGCTTATGTAGATAACAGACAAGGAAAATGCACCATCTTCAAACACAGCTGGTTAAAAAGAAACACCTGTACACGGAAGTAAATACTTGAGACTGATAGCTCTGAGCAAGATCTTCAAGTTCAGAGGTTTGGCTTACTCAGTGCATCAGTAAGAAAGCAGAACTGTAGGAAGCCATCTTCCACCAGAGTCTTTGGTGCTTGAATGACCTCTGAACAACTCAAGGAAACAGAGATAACAGAAGCTCTTCTGAGTCAAAGAATAAAGAACTAAAGCCTTCACTGAACATAAAGGAAGTAAGGGAGCTGGTAAGGATCTAACAGTTCTTCACTATGTGCTTCACTAGTGTTTCAAACATCACAGCTGGTTTCACATGCACAGATCATTATAAATTAAGTACTTCAGTTGTATTTCCTAATCAAAAATTGTGAGAAAGAAAAGCTAAAAAGGTTAATGTCCCAAACACCCAGCATCTTGCAAAAGCAGGGTCATGCTTTCCTGAGGCCAGGTCTGCACCTCTAACCGCGGACTAAAAACTGGGAACCAAAAACTTTAAAGACTGAGTCTCAGGAAGAGGGGTGCATGCTCCCCCCTGGATTATAAGCATGATAGACTGACCAGCATTGCTGGAACCAGGGGTGGTGATAGCTTTCTTTTTCTGTGTCCCTATCACTATCTTTCTTTCTCTTTTCCTCTTCCCTTCTATGAGAGCAAATGTACGTGTTTTGACAGTGTTGGTAGCAAGTTTTGCTCAGTCTCAAATTCAAATCTGTTCAGTTGTTGCTAATAAATACTGTTATATTTGCAAAGATCACTGGATAAATGTTACTATCTCTCCTGTTACTGCACAGAGTTAAAACAGCCTACCTTTTTCCCACTGAGTGGGATGTGACAAAAATAAACAAAATTTTTGTATTCTTGAAAATCCTTAGTGCATAGAAATTCTGAGTAAAACCTCCCAAGAGTCATAATAGTAACTAAAAAGAAACCAAAACAAACCAAGTAAGTTTCCTAAAACTATCACACAGGCCATCTTTTGACTTTATCATTCAGAAGGTTTACTATGTTATGAAAAGATACTAACTGCTAGATTCTGCAGCATAAAATTAAACGTAACAAGACATGATAATACTGAAAGATAAAACAATTATATTTGTCCAGGTTAATAAGAATAGGACAAGGGTCAGAGTGAGAAATCACAGAGAGCAATGAAGCTTTTGTCTATTTGTAGGGCGTGTGCAGAACCTTATGAAGCAACAATATCTCTTATATTATCTTTCTTTCTCTGCTTCCTAAAAATTACTATCATTTCTCTGCAAAAAAGAAAGGATTTTATTTATTTGTATTCTATTTATTTTAAGAAACTGCTATCAATAGATCCATTAAGCAGAGTAACTATGAAAGCACCACACATGGTGGTACAAGATGTGGCTTCTATTTCTGTTTCATTTATGAATTATGCTAGATACAAAAGAGATGATCTTGAGCTTCTGCCACCTGATTCTTTGACATGACACCAGCTTGAATTATCTTCTGTCAATTGTCATCTGAAGTGTCTACACTGCAAATACAGTTAAGGTCTTAATCTGCTTTTTCTAGAGTATTTGAATCTTGATTATAATTTTCTGAATAACTGAAATTCTTGACTCTCAATTCTAAATTCTCTTTCCTGCTGCGTTTGGGCGATGGTGGGGTGGAATAAGTACCTGTGTATTCTGAGCACGTCTCTGATATTGGACCACTTCGGCCAGTACAGTCTGACTCTGTGCAAGGAGACCTTTTTTCTCACCCGTGCTGTTGGAAAGCACAAACACACACACCCGAGAGCCAGATAGCTCACGCAACCTCAGGACACGAATTCTCAGAGGGCTCAATCACATAGAATTCCAACAATTTTACTCTTGAACAAGTCCAGAGGCGAAAGAGGAAGTGGGGAGGCTGAGGGCACAGGGATATAGCCTTTTTGGCCAATAGGGTTGGAGAGAGGGCAGGGAGATACAACAATCCAACGGGGAGAAGGGAGGGGAGGAGCGAGGGATCATGTTGAAACCAACCAACACAGAGGGATTAACATACAAAGGTTACCATGGTTTTGGGACAGAAGATACATCCAAGGGGTTTTAACTGTCCCACCAGCATGCTTCTGCTGGCTTGGGGCTTCTCGGATTCTCTGAGATGGCAGAAAACACTCCAACACTTTCCTTTATTGCCTCATTTCCTTAATACCTCTATCATAATGAGCTGCTAAGGACTGCACACTGTATTTCAAATAGTGTCTTGATCACTGATGTCTTTTCCAGTGCCAAAATAATATCTTGTTTTATTTAGTTCTCAGGTAACACTCCTATTTTATTTTAGAGTCAAAGATATTACTCCAGCTTTTAAATTTTTCTTTTTCAGTGAGGTGTAGATTCTAATATTTTTAGTCATGCTGAATGTAAAGTTCATTGCTCAAATGCTATCTCACATTTGAGATGGGAGACTAACAGAAAGAATTTGTGGTAGATTATGTTTTTGAGAGTTAGAAGTTATGTAGTCTAATCAGATGTCCTTGTTTTGGCTGGGAAAGAATTAATTTTCTTTTTAGTAGCTGGTGCAGTGCTTTGATTTGGATTCAGTGTGAGAGTAATGTCGATAACGCTGATATTTTGGTTGTTGTTTTGTAGTGCTTACTCTGAATTAAGAACTTTTCAGTCTCATGCTCTGCCAGTGAGGAGCTGCACCAGAAGCTGGGAGGGAGTGTGCCCAGGACAGCTGACCTGAAGTGGCCAAAGGGATATTCCATACCACAGAACATACAAAAATGAGTGGTACTTTGTTGCCAGCTGGGGTTAAACTGCAGCAGAATATAAAATTTCAAATTTTCTAAATTTCTAGCTCTCCAAATTTCTGCCAGCACAGTAAGTGATTTGTGCTAGGGCAGATGTATTCACATGTAGGATAACTGTAATCCCTAAAGTTTATCCTCTCAATTTTAATTTCCTCTGCCTGGGGGTCATATTGTATTTTTGACTCTGAAGTGCAATATCCCAACAACAGAAAATCTGCTGGAGAGCTATTGTAAAGAGATGCAACAGCAATTCTAAAATTGGTATATATGGAGAATGAATGGGAATGTCTGCATGTGGAAAAACTGGAAGGAACACACTGGAGAGGACAATCCATAAGAATGACATGTATTGATGGCACCTAGATGAACAAATGGTCAAAGACCCAGAACACCTTGGGACAAAGTTAGTAAATGTAAGGCAAATTAAAACCTGGAAAAACCAACACTCAGATTAAACAAAAGATTATACTGTAATAGAGGCCAAAATGAAGTTAATGAACAGAGTAGGGGACATAAGACACCCAAATAGGAAGAAAAATCACAGTGCGTTCCAATGAATCAGACATATGAAGAAAAGACTGAAGTCACTGTTGGCTTGTAGGCAGCACTAAAAGGCAGACCAAAAGCCAGCACATGCTGCCATGGCCTCCTAGCTCCCTGTCCTACCCATGAACAGATCTTAGCTTTTCTCTTCTTCCCACAACTCATTCCAGCTTCAATTTCTGTTTTGTTGGAGTAATGGAAGCAGTTGCAGCAACAACAACAGCCTGATGGGCTTGGCTATATTTTTCCCAACTTAGTACCCTTGCATTTTATACTTCAGTTTGTCTACCCTGAATATGAAAAGTCTTTAATCTAAACTCATTCAATTTTTTCTAAAATATTTCTTTCCATCAATACACAACAAAGACATCTCCAAACTCAAAGTAACTGTCAGTTAAAAGTGGCAGTGTTTCATGACATTTACAATGCAATGCTGCATGAACTAAATTTAAAACAAAAATACTTAAAAGATGCCTGTACCAATTGTGAGGACAACACAGAGATGAATCAGCCAAAGGGCCTAGAACAAAACCTTCCCCTTTTGGGGGTCTCCTTTGGGATTCTTTTTGTGTGTTCATTGCTTCTCCCTTCTGAGTCTTCCTCTCTCTAGATCTAATATGAATTTTGCAATTCTTGTATAAAAGAAATCATCACCACATCCTGGGAACATTTTAAAGGGCTTTCTGCCCATATTTTCTGATTTGCTTATTGTCTGAGAAATTCAGTATATTGTGTGCTTTCTGCTTTCATGATCCTTTAAATCTCTCCTTGAACATAGAATTTGCACAGGTTTACCAGCTCCTTCACAGTCTGACAGTGTGCAATAGATTTCTGAATAATTAGCTATGCAGGCTAAAGCCTTCTCAAAAAACAATAGCCTAAATAAGCAGCATTTGAGTCAATGCACATCCAAAACTGATTATGGATTAGGGTGATCAGTAAGCACAACATATCCATCAGATCAAGCATTAGACTTTTTAAACCAATGCCTGCTTTTGACTGTATTAAAATAGTTAATTTTACCCAGTGCCTGTATCTTCAAACAGCACTGTAAGACACGGATATATGACCATGCCCTTTCCTAGTAAACTAATTGTTATGGTGTGTCTTGTATCCATCTTGAAACATATCAAAACAACCATCTTCAATATCTCCTCTCGGTTGTATACAGAGGGCATGTAAGGGACATGCGCTGAGAAGATAAAGGAGTATAAAAAGCAATATTCAAGAACTGGTTTGGATATATAAGAAGCTTTTTTCATCTCCTTTTTTTCTCCCGCCAGAAAAACAAAACTAACCTAGGAACAAGCGCAGAAAATGCAGTATAACTATACAGACTTTTGTTTTTACTGAACAGTATTTCCTTATCTGTTTCTTACTGTCATCCTTCACAAGATTTCCCATCAGACTGGAAAGTCGGATAGAATAACTATGAATTTTACATTAGCCCCTTACCTTCTAGGACTATATTTTATCAGAGCCAAATCTGATCAGAAAGTTGCATTCTTTACTAAGAATGAGGCCCAATCTTGTTTTGAACCTTTTCACCCTGGACTAACATATACACAGTCCAAACTGTGGATGTATGAGGAAAGGTTCTAGGGATGTTACTGTTGTTTCTGTTCCCTATCACTAGACAGGAAAGCAGTACTTGCGAGATTTCCCTCTTTCTGTGGGGTGAATACGATCTGCTCAACAATGCACTTACACTATTGATAAACAATATCAAAGGGGGGAAAAAGAAATTACATATTTCATGGTCTTTTAATGCCCGTTCTATTTCCAGGGTGATGTACACCTCCAGATATTTACAGATTAAATGGTGGCAGGTCACACTGTGACTGACAGACAACACTTGGAACAATTACCTATATGGCACCAAGTTCATAAATAAAATGATCTTATAATCTATGTCAACAAGACACATTCCTAAGCCAAGTGGTAAAAAGGGGACTTCCCCTTCTCCATCTCTTCTTCTACTGCATTCACTTGTGCTTTTTGTCGGGCTTCACAAGAGAGCACCCTATGATTAATTAGACTGTAAAAAGCTGAGTTACTCCTTAATGCCCTTCTATTGGATTTTTGGAGGATCAGTTTGAAGATCTTGGCAGGGATGTACTAAAGGAGTGTTATCTGCCTTGCAGTGGTTTAAACTCCAATTTCCCTGCAAATTGTGGTGTTATCAGACAAGAGCAAAAGTTGAACTTGTATGTTTGCCCTTAGTCCAAATAAGCCAGTATGAAGGCAATAATACATTTAGATGAGATTTTTCATAAGAGAATAGGACTCGTTTAAAAGCCCAGTTAAACTTCGCAGTGAAAAAAATCTGGCAGCTGAAGACATTTATGTGATTCAGGATAGAACACAAGGGCACAAGTGTCAAATTAAATTATCAGCATAGATTTCAGTAGCAAACATACTTTAAGCTGTGCTGCATCTTGAACACTTTACAGCCTACCTTTCACAATGCATTTTAGATACAGTAAGTAATTTAAGGGAGAGAGTGCTCAATTCCAATAGCCTTTTAAAACAAAAGGAACTTTCAATTTGTATCAATGAACTTGAATCAGACCTTTATGAAAGAAAGAAATAAAACTCAAAAAACACCACCAACAAAAATCACAAGCAGATTTACAAGAAACTCCACATAAATTCTATGAAATTCTTCTGTACATGGAAAAAAATCACTATCGATTATAATGCAAAGTGCACAATATGTCAGTTACTGCCATTTTACTTAGATTGTATTAATTTTCAACAATTTAACAGTTTATATATGAAACTGAGACAGACTACCATAACTACCTATTTTTAATTTATTTGCAAAAGATTATGTGAGACTGAGAGCTCCTTGTGGTGTCCAGTGAAGACAATAAAGTCCCATTGACAGCAATGGTCTTTGGATGACATTCTGTTGTTCTCACCAATGACTTGGAGAGGACAGAACATGAATTCTCAGATGTCTTTCTGAAATCTCCCCCATATAGAAGAAACTGCTTCAGATCATCTCATGAATTATAGCAGTTCTAATAATAAATTCTGGCCCTGCTTCAAAAGACAAAATTTTGGAAAACAATCTGTCTCTCGCAATGTGCTTAAACTCAGTTTTCAGTAGTTGGTGCCAAACAATCTATTTTGCATAAATTGAACTGAAGCTCTCCAAGGAGATTTTCCGTTCAGGTTCCCTTGAGATTTCATAGTTGCCAGCACAGTCCATGTCAAATTTACAGATAAGGGTATGACAGTCAAGTATGAACCTAGCTGGTCTCAGAAACATATAAGAGGGAAAAAAAAGAAAAAAAGCTTTTCATTCAAGCTCCTTGTGACAATTCAGCCTCTGAATTATGAAAATTCAGCATGGGGATGTGAAAGGCAGAAGAATAATACAGTCCTGAATTCTTGTGAACTGTTTTACCATTTGAAATTCTCTGGTCTTCTTATCCCTCAGTAAATTGCTTTTCTCTGTCCTCTCATTTCTCTGCACCTTTGGTAGAAATAACATCTTTCCTCCACTGCACCTTGCTCTGCTTTATTCTCCTTTAGTCTTTCAGCATATATTGCATAGTTTCAAACAGGAGTAAAATTCTCATCTCATCCTTCAAACTCTTTGCTGATGGACAAATTTGTTGATTTCTTAGGAATAAATAGCTAATGCTTACATTACACTTAAAGCATAGATAACTGTGAGCTTCTGGTGCCAAGTGTTTCCCTTCTGCAATTATTTATGCAAAGTGATCCTGAATTTCCTCAGAAAAGGCACATGGTGTCCTTTGTGCAGCCCATTTAGCTAACATTATCAAATGTTCAAAGATGTTTTTATGCTTTGTTCCTTTTGGAACCAGTCCATACTTGGAGCATAGAAATATAAGAAGTTATAGGCAGCTTACACTATATCCCAGTCTATGTAACTATCTAAAAGCTTTAAAGAGTGCAAGGCTGATCCTTCTTCAATCCTCTGGAAAGCAGACTCTCTTAAAATAAAATATAAAGCACTCAACCTGTATCTTAGACGCACTTTACTCTGGGCTTGTCAACTGATCAGTCATAATCACTTTTTGCGTCAGCTCCCCTATATTTGATATATATAATGTCTCTTGAAAAAATCTGAAAATTGCTATTATAGCTCCATGACAGCACCATATAACTACTCAGGACTGCACAGGTGCTCTATGAAACTACTGAAAACAATACCATTGTCAATTCTTGACATTGACAACATATATTCTTTAAATTGATTTTTTAAAGTGCTATCCAAATGCAAGCTCTAATACAGCAAATGGTTCTGTGCAGGAAAAACTCTGATTTCTGCAAAAAAAGCCAGCACCTCTGAGCTTAGGGAAGCTGGGAAAATCAGGCACTCTACATATCTCTGATTACATTTTCGTACACCATCTTGTTACTTTTATGCATGCAGGGTACATTATCATAGACAAGTTCTTTCAGTGATGAAAGTTTTGCTAACTTTTGATTAGAGGGAGGGCGCATCTGTCCTATGAGGAAAGGCTTAGAGAATTAGGTTTGTTCACCCCAGGAAAGAAAATGTTTAGCAGTGACCTAGTTCTGACCTTTCAGTACCTGAAGGGAACCTGCAAGATGTAGAGACTGTTTACAAGGGCATGTAGTTGACAGGACAAGGGGGAATGGCTTCAAATGGAAAGACTAAGTTTAGATTAAATGGATAAAATCTTTTACTGTGTAGGTGGTGGGACACTGGAACAGCTTGCCCACGGAAGTTATGGATGCCCCATCCTTCCCAGGAGCTGTTCAAGGCTAAGTTGCATGGAACTCTGAGCAACGTTGATCTAGTGGAAGGTGTCCCTGTCCATGGGAGGAAAGTTGGGACTGGGTGATCTTCAAGGTGCCTTCCAACCCAGACCACTCTACAATTCTATAAGCTCTAGCAGCTGTTAGTCAATGCTGCAGTCAGAATGATGCATGGCAAAAGAGACATGCACATGACCAGGCTTTTATGCTGGTAGCACTCGAAGCAGACCAAGTGAGAATGAACTTCACTGGAGGAGCCAGGCAGCTGCCCTTTGCTGGGCCGATCAGCTCAGATATACTGCCATAAGAATCCTGCACGCCAGTAAACACAAAATGATAATTGTTAATAATAGGCCACGGGCTCTGTGCTAGGCTAACTCCTGCCTTTTGGCACTGAGCCCTGCCCAGACACAGTGGCACTGTACCTGCCCTTTCACTGGTAAAAATCACTTAAATGTTGACAGCAGCAATTCTCCTAAAGCACTGGCAAAGGATATATAAAATTATCCTGCAGGTGGGCTGCCATTGGCTTGGCAGTCTCACCTTACACATTCACACCGTGCAGTTAATGTTATGTATGCACCTCAGGTCCGTGTGTCTCAGCTAAATTTAAACCAGGTATGACGCTGTTGTCAGTGTGTCTGCAGCGACAGCACAGCCTGCAACAATGCACTAGCAACACCATCAGGAGCTCTGCGCTGCCATGCCCCAAGCTGTCAGCACTTGGAGAGGGGTTCAAACACAGCTTCTCTTTAGTCTATACATTATCTCCTACAGCTGTGGTCGGTTCAGAGACAAGAAGAAAGAGGTACTCAGAATATATTTATGGTGTGTAAAGGTTTTGCCTAAGGATAGGGATCTCCAGTGAACCTGCAATAAAATACACATTGATTTAGCAATTTACTGCAGGTCAGTTGTAGGTCACTGGTGGGGTGAGGCAGAAGATCCTGACCTGCTGATCTGACAACACGAAGACCATCTGTAGCTGGAGAATTGAGGTTGTGACAGTTCAGCCATCGTATTTACATACTTAGAGAAATAAAAGGCTAGTTATTAAAATGTTAAATATATTACAATTTACTTAGCTGCTGCATATGCATGACTAAAAGCATTATTCTTTGGTACATATAATAGGTTTAATTAGGGTAACCTAATTTCATGAAGACAATTATAAAGGATCTGGTGAGACCATTGGAGGAATTTAAGTAGTTTCAGCTACTGAAATTGGTTTTGCTTGTATCTTTGACAAAGTTATTGTAGATATTTACTTTTTATGAAAAAATATAATAATCTAAATCAGTATCTGGTTACCCAATTAATAAGGTTTATTTTCTTCTCTATAAACAGGAAATACTGTAATATTTCAGACTTCAGATAGCTTTTCAAGAGAAGTGACCTAAGTCCCACCACATCCAAAACAGTTCTCCTGGAACATGAATCCTAGGATATTGAGGCTCATCCTTTTGCCTTAATACAGTGCTTCAATTGGGTTAATGCAAATTCACAGTATTTTAAATAAATTAAAAAGGAGATAAAAATCAAGTTATCAGATATAACAGAGACTATTTTTTATTTTCAGATAGTAATCTTCTTACTGATTAAGAAACATCATAATTACACTCGTTCACACCAATCAAGCAGTATTAGTCACCAATATTATTTTTAACAATGTAACTTAAATACAAATTGTTTTCACAGAGTATTCAGAACTGGAACAATAATGGTGAACTACAGAATACATTATTTTGTTATACAATTTGATGAATGCATAACAGTTTCTTGGGTGAGTTTTCTGGCACATGAATTTGAGGGTTATTTTCAATTAAATATCATGCAGGTAGATCTCACTACTGATGAAAAAGAGTAGGGAAAAAAAAATAGATGCCCAAATAAATTAAAGTATTTTTTCAGCAAAAGAGAAAAAAAAAACCAACAAAACAAAACAAAAAAAAAAAAAAAAAAAAAAAAAACAGCAAAAAAAGAANAAAAAAAAAACCACAGCAAAACAAGCGAAAAAACCAAACACCGAAGAAACAAAAAAAAGAAAAAAATTTTTAAAAAGTAAAAACAAAAAACAAATAAAAATGGAAATTTAGAAGCATCAACATTGAAAAAAATCAAATGCTATCCACTAGGGAGACCAAAGATTAATCTTTGAATGAAAAAGTGGAGATCACCTCAGCTAAAATCAGATGTCTCTACAAACAGACATGTCCAATTCTCTTAGTCATACTAAACCCCTTTTGTAGTCAGTGGAAAGAAACAGGCTTGTGTATGTAATTTTCTCCTTTCCACTTGTTTTCTTAATCTTCTTCAATTAAATTTCTCTGAAGGGATATTTTACTTCCCTGTTAATGCCAGCATAGCAGTCTCTAATTAAATTAGTAGCTCTTGGGCAACAAGGACTTAAAGTGTCAGCATTAAGTTTAAAGTTGTCATGTATCCTGCATGAAGTGTTACACTTCACTCGGAGTTTCACATTAAGTAAAAAAATGAAGAGAAAGGAAGATATCTGGGTCCACAAAAGCACCAGAGCTGAGGTGAATAGATGTATGTCTTGTTCATTAGCCAAATGCAATTATTCTAAGACCTTTCCAACTCATTATGCAAACAGAATAGTGCTGAATTATGAACAGCCCTTCCAAACAGCCTACCCATCAAATGAGTGAGGGAGGCATATATTCTATCTTGCATTTTATTACAGTTGAACAAATATTTTTATCCTGAAGGAAATTACTGCATTTCAGAAATCCTTGTTCTCTAATAAGGCTGAAAAGTCAAAGTAGCCTCATAGGTCTATGGTTGTGTTTACATTTGGAACTATACTTTGAATTAAGAGTTTCCTAGGAATACACTATGAATGGAGAAAATTGCTTTTGACTTTTTTAGTTAAAAAGTATGGCACATTTAAAATGGATTTTTTTTTTTTTTTTTTTTTTTACACAAGACCTATTTTTGACAAATTTATGCAGAAATAAATTCGAGGCAATTTTGCGGCTTTTTGCTCAAAGCAGCTTTTTGTATTTTAATACAAATGTATTAAGTGCAACTGCAGAAAACTAATGCTAAAAAATTAAAAAGGCAGAAATTATTTCCTACCTACTTTTTATTATTTACTATAACTGTTGAGCATCATTTCCATTAACTCAGAGGATTAGAACTGTTAATATTTCACTGCAATTATCTTTCATTTAAAAGTGACATTTTTGTGTTTTTCTAGTTTAATAACCATCTGGATAAATGGACATTAGATCTAGATATTATTCCTGTGAGTCCAAATCAAGTAGAAGTTCTCCACTTTTGGAAATACTGACTGACCTGTGCACAGGGGCTATTCTTCCAGATAATGGCTTGGCTCGTCTCTGTCCTAAGTGTCCAGTTAACCCTGTTGCATGGATGTAGTTGGCAACTGATTTATTTGGAACACTTCTCCAATTTTCCTACTTTCTACTAAGCAGTCTTTTATATTTTGCACTGTAGTCAGCAGGTTTTACTGTTTCCTGCCACATCAGGCCCACAGACTGAAGTTGTTTTTTGATTTTTCCATTAGCTGCTAATAGATCTGAAAGCATTCCTCATTATTTTCTTTACCACCCAATTTAGACAGTTATTTAGCTTCCCTGAATTTGCAATTCTCTTTAATGTCACATTGGCAGAGCTTGTACGAAGCTTATCTGGTCACAAAGTTTCCTATATTCATTGCTTTGACACGTGTTCACAAATTAAATTTCAGAAATTAGTTAAAAGTTTGGAATGTACTTTACAAATTTATAATGATAAACCAGTAATATTTTATACCTTAATGCACTTGGAAAAAAAAAAAAAAGAAAATAGAAACTAAACAGCACTTGAGTTCCACATTATTTCTATTTTATGAGAGACATGACATGATCTTTAAATTTGGGTTCATTTACTAGGTCAAGGCAGCTAAAGAAAATGATTATTTAGCATGTGATTTAACCTGTGCATAACTTACTTAATTGTAACTGCAAAGTGAAAATTATCCATTTACTTTCTTAATAATCTGCCTAAATAATCAGCCACAGAAGGTCATTCAGCATTAGACAGATAGTGCCAGACTTCATATAAATCTGTAGCATTCATTCATTTTATGTTAGCAGACCTACTGTAGTAACCCAGAATGCATTAACTCAAAAAGAGTTTATGGACCTGACCAATACAGTTTATTTCAAGTACTATAAGCAGGGGTAAGACTTTTGCAATTAATACCTTATTATCTTAGAAGATGCAGTTTTTATCATTTCTTTATTTTCTATTAAATTTCTAAAAAAGCCACAAGACAAACCACCTTAATAATGGAAATTAGAAAATGGATTCAACTTCCAAAAAGATAACACAGCAACCCACTAAAGAACCATAACATTCCCAATCAAGAATCCTATTTTGTCTTTATTTTCAACTCTTTTTTCTGACCCAGTCAGATCAGAGATTATCCTATTTAGTTTTGCTTTGATTGTTGAGGGTATGTCTGTAGTCAAAACCAAGCTGGGCTCTTTTATTAGGAAAAACTTTCAAAGCCAAGCTACAGATTATGCCAGCTAGGTATGCAATATAAGGCATTCAGACCTCTAAGTCAGACCCTGCTCAGTTTATTGCTCTCTGTAGAATCTCTTTATGTGAACATAAAAGTTACCTTCATGAGAATTCCTAGTCCAGCAAGGGTGAACTGATCACAGTCCATCTACCTACAGAGATGTACCCTCACCAGAAAGAGTATCTTCTTTTCCTCCATATTAACCTTATTATGAATATGTTTATAAAACCCAATTTGAATATTTTAAACCTGATATATGTAATATCCTTCTATATGCAAGAATCTAAATATAAAAGAATTGTTATAACTTAAAAAATCTAAAATTACTTAGCATTTTAGCTCAACATCACAAAACTTTTAGGGTATCTATTAAGAACTTCAAAATCACTTTCAGATATTTAGGAACAGAATACTATTCAAATAGAAAATTACATGATAAAAAAAATTTCCAGGATATAATACCATAATTTTTTTTGTAATTTAATTTAATAATTAATCATTTTCCATTCAACAATATTGTCTGAAGGTATTTCCCATATATTGGAGAAAAGTTTATACTTGCAGAGATAATTTATGGAATCACCTTTCTTCAGTAATAAAGGCACACTTTAAAAACTAAACTGTTGTGTGGGCTGGCAAAAGCTTTGCGCATGATGGTTTTGTGACAAAGCTGAAGCCTTGAAACAGCTTTGAAGTAGAAGTTTGGCAGTGCTTCAAAGCTGAGAGATGGCACGGCATAAAGGGCTGTTCCCACTTTTCCCTACATTGGAAATAAAAATACTAAGGCAGAGAGATGCACTTAAATGGAGGAAAGATTAAAACTGTTTTTTCCAATTGGGTAAAACATAAAAAGAATAAAAGAAATGAGTTTTCTTGGTTTAAACACACAAAAAATAGATAGAACATATCTGAAGGGACTTTTAAAAGAAGAGTGTAGTTGAATGGTACAAGTTTAAAGCTTAGAATTGTATAAATTGTTTTGAAATAGAGGTAAATTCCCGTTGTTTTTTTTTTTTTAAGAGAGATTTCCTGATATGTATATACCATTTACTTTTTTTTCAGAAAATTTTAACTATGTGATTTTTCTCAGTGGATCTCTTCTAAAGAAATCAAACAATTAACACTTACTCCATTACCCTGTTCTTCATTAAGGGACATTCAAATTCACCTTAATGATAGAAAAAGAAGCAATTAAGTAAAAAAGGAAGAAAGCCCTTCCAGATATACTGTCAGAAATGAAAACAACTCCAATGAGACCCACACATAATGTAAAGTAAATAAATTATAATTAATTTTTTTAATAGGCAAAACAAACACCTGTCAAATAGTTTCTGTACAGCTGTTCAAATTTTTGTGCAGAGAAATGTACTAGATTACTTTTCTAACAGTTAAAATTTGGTTCTTTCAGGGTTATAACAGATTTTGCATGTATATTTAGGTTAGATTGTTCTCAATGCTGAAAGAATACATACGTCAAGAATTGCTGCAGAAATGTAATCTGTGGTTCAAATTCCTAAGGCATGGACTTTTTTTTCTATTGAGGGCCAATAAAAAGCTAACAGAAAACAGACAAAATAATCTGTACATGGAGCAGTTGTAATAGCCCAATTGTGTGGGAATCTGGAGGGTGGTGATTTGCATAGCACACAATTTAGGGAGGAATAAATTTCATTCTTTAAGGCAGGAGATTATAAGGATGCAATCATGGACTTCAGGGTAGGGAGGTAAAAGTCTTGTCCTGACGTGTGGTCATTTGCTGCCATATTTACAGCCTCTGTGGAACAAAGCAACGTTCTGAAGCAACGGAAAATGATAGTCAAATGATAGTCAAATGCTTTGGGTCATTCTACCCAAAGCAGAGTGGGAATGTGACCAAATTATAGGTTTCCTTTCCATGCCTTAGGAGGTGTGCAGCTCTATTACAACTCGCCTAATAGTACTGCAATAAAACATCACTCACATTAATGATACAAGGAGCTGTGTCCTCAAAGCACTGTTCCTTAAGATTAGCTAGAGCTTCTGCTCATAACAATCCAAAGCCCTCAGGTCAAAGCATCATCCAAATGTCTGTACACAAAGTAAAATACATATTTTCACTTATTATGTTTTTAAAAGCAGTCTTTTCTTTAGAGCTTGTTGGCATCACAGAAAACCTGATTGCTGGCATCTTTACAGATAAAGTTCTTCATTTAAAAAAAACCTGAAATCAAAACAAAAAAAAAACCCACCAAAAAACCCCCAAAACATTAATGGCAATAAAAAAGCAGGGCAAAAGCCCACAGCACTGTTAGAGAATATAAACTCAACTTTCTGCAATAGCTGAGAGAGGGGGAGCCACCCCAAAACAACAGAAATTCCAAATGATGCTCTTTTAACCAAGTATCATCTAAGCAACTATAAATTTAATCATAAAAATTCAATGATCTTCTGTTATTACCTAATAAAATATACTCCCTTCCTTCCAAAGCAAAGCTGCACTGTTATAGCCTCTTACTGGTTAGCCTGGACTTCATACCATGCTGTTGTTTCTTCACAGCCTTGGCTTCAGGAACCAGCATATTAACTACAGCCCACACAAAGAACACCCAGAAATCAATTTATATGCCACCTTTTCACCTCTCTTGATTTCAAGGAATAGCTACTTTTCTCTCCTACTTCTTAGTAATCATAAAAACCAATAGGGTTCTGTCAGTAGTGTTTACAAAATCCATCAAAACTGCAAAACAGAGCATATGCAACATTTAATTTTTTTTTACTTACTGACAACCATACAAATACTAAGCAAAGGTCTCACAACAGCTCACCTGTTTGTTGTATCTGCTAATTATCACATTTTCAGTTTTTTTTAAATTCACTAATTATTTACTAAATTAAAATTAGTAAAATAAATTTACTGATTTTTTACTAAGTCACTAATTATACCACGAATCTCATATTATAAAGGTAGCTAGAACAATGGCTCAATATACAAGATTGATGAAGACATTAATCAGTAACTCTCCTGCTACAGTAAGTTACTATTATTATTATATTTAAAACCAACACACTTATTTCTAGAGACTATATTACTGCAAAATATTTGTGTGTCTTACATAAATAATGCAAACAATGAGTGAATACTTGTTTGACATCAGTGTATTTCCTGAATACGTCTGAGGGAGAATACAGCTGTATTTCTTTGCAAGTGGCAGATTATTGGAAACCTGAAAAAAACCTTGTAATTTCTTTTGTATATTTTGGGAGGAAAAGACGAAAAGAAGCAGCCCTTCATTGAAACAGATGTATTAATATTCTGTATTATTTATTCCTTGTGTAGGGATTTTTTACCTGATTTCTAGTCTTTCTCCTCCCTCCTCTCCATCAGCATAGCATCCTTGAAAAACTGATTAACCAAAAGGACTGTGTACCATCTTTTTCTGACATGTTTGGAATGATCTCTCCCTGTACTAATTAGGAGGATCCTTGGGCGTTCTCTTAGAGCACGTACTAAAACTTGGGCTCAGAACTAACACTCTAATCCACCCACTATTAGAAGTATCACACTTTTTTTTTTCACACTATGATTTCCTCTACAGTCAAGGACTAATGTGTTTAGCTTGTCAAAATGTCAAAAACTATCTGCAATAAATCAAAGATGTTATATAACTTGTAAAAAGTATTTTGGCATTATGAAAATGTTGCCAAAAGAAAACAATATGTGAGTCCATCAGTACCTGAAGGGTATTATCAGCTACATCCCCAAACATTCTCACTGAAAAAATGTATTTGCTTTTCTTTAGAAGTGATAGCAGTTGTCCATAAGTAGGTTTTATTTTGGTGTTTTGTTAGTTTTTGGTGTTGAGAGATACACTTTTAGAAATTTTGCAGTTATCAAATAGTAATCTTGCAATGATGAAATAACAGCATACTGGACTGTATCAGCACAAGTGTTGCCACCACCTTCCCTTTTTTTGACACTACAGGACCACATCTGGAATATTATGTCATTTTGGGCTCCAAGGTATTAAAAAAATCAGAAAAAGGGAGTGACTACAACAGAGGGCTAGCAATGTGGTAAAAGGGGACTTGAGGACATGATATAAGGTGGTGGCTTCAGTTAAGGAAAGACTAATGACATCTTCTACTCTCCAGAAAGGTTGCTCAGTGCAGTGGTGTTATCTCCATGCTTTAACACTAAAATTGATGGCAACACCCCCTAAGGTAGTAGATTTCATTTTGAGTAGAGATTAATTCAAGATGACCCTAAGAGATCAGATAATCTGTAATGAATTCAGGAGGGTATGGCAACAGTGACTTGGAACTTCTGTTGATCCACTTACACACAGAGGGCATTTCCAAATTAATTTTGTTCAGAACAGAACTGGTGTATCCCTTATAGCTACTTAAGAGATTCTACATCAGATTTCCATGTTAACTACAGCTGTAATCTTTAAATGGCACTTACCAGTCAAAAGTAATGAATGTACCTCACTCTTATGAGAGAATAGATGATTTGTTTAATCTAGAAAAGACGTATGAAAGCATTGCCACAGTGCTCAAGGAGATACTTTCTCCATCACCAGCCAGTGAGAGAAAAATTTCAGCAAAACTTGTCATGCACTCTTTTCTTCAAATTAAATCATATTTTCACAAAACAAACATTCTACTTAAATTCAGTTACCTCCTCATCTAAACCATTTTTAATGTCATTTCTTTGTACAGGACTACCAGAGTGTTTTTTTTGTTATGTTATTTTTTTTTTGTTATGGGAGAATGTGGTAAATAATCAGCTCTTTCACAGGGAACCTTACAACTAGCTCCTTGTTCCTGTTTGACAGATTCAAATGGATATGCCAATACCCAGCAAAGATCAGTTTCACGTTCAAAGTGTCATGATCATTTCATCTCACAGCTGTCATCTTCACACCTTCCAGCAGCACATGATGCCACCAATCTCTTCTTTTGTGAAAATAATTCTTTCTAATATTTTATTTGGATTGACAGTGACTGAGCCACTACTACTCTACCCCATGAGTAGATAAAGGGTATTACAGGGGATATATCTCCTTATATCACCCAAACATACCCCTCAATACCACACTAATCTCATCTACAGAGACATTTTAACAGGAGAGGAAAGAAGATGCCAACCTGTTCCTTCATAAGCTATCATATTTTTCTGTTTTCCACTACAAGTGATACTTCTATGCATGTGATTGGATAGGAAAAAGTATTGGTGTATAGAGCTAAACAGGTGATTCATCTTTGGAATTGAACTGTACACACTACTCTACTCTCCCTGCTCCCAAAAAACATATGTATTAATGTTCATATGCATTATTTTCCTTCTCATAAAAGTGAAGTATAGCTTAAATAAATGCTACATCTGATTCCATGCTCCCTGGTAGAAAAATGAGATTTCTTTAAGTTATTATAAACACAATATTAACAAAGTGCACTGCATACAAATAGCATTTAAAAGGGTAAGCACTCAGACAATGATTTTCCAGAACTCTCCATTACTTTTAGTTACTTTCAGAATGTATCAGAATTATTCCCTATCTCTTACAGTACTACTAAAAAAAACAAGTAAGAATACATAGAATATGGTATAAACATCTTCTATTTGATTTAAAATATACAAACCAAATGAAACATAAAGCCAAGGGGATATTAAAACTCAATGAAGCAATATCAAAAAATATCCCTTCATACGCTGACAAATTTTACTATGTGAAGTGTATTTTTTTTCAAGTTAATGGCATTAATCACTTTTTCAATTAAAGGTGTAAAATACAACAAATGCAAAAGATGGCAACAAATTAAAAATAATAAGGTTCAAATATTTTTGCATAAAAATCCAGATCTTCAATGGATGTAAATTAGTTCAGAAGCTAAGAAATAAATTAAATATGCAAATGTATGCTCCAAAGTCCAAATAAGAAAAAAACCCCATGAGTTATGGACTACAGATGTTCACATATTAAGTGAATCAGTTGCATTACTTATTTAGATGAAACTGCAAGAATAAGATTTGTTATAAGCATAGATACACAAAACTTGAATCACAGTGCTCAGAGACATTTTGTTTGGGATTGCATGTCTATGAAATGTAGAAGTAGAAATTATCTTAGTTAAATTAATTTTGCTTCTTTTTTCCCCACATCAGAAGTCTGCTGCAATGGTGAAACTTGGCCAGCTCAATAAAAAAACCAAAATAATAAGGGTACTCTCTATGTGCCACTTTAAACACTGGTAGTTTAAAGAGAAGAGTAGAAAGCAAGAAGGAATTGCTTTGTTTTTCTCTCAATGTACTTCATGTTTACAGCAGCTAAGCAATGTAAACATGTTTCATTTGCAAAGTCATGACCTTCAAGTATCTGAAAATAACACAAAGACTAATAAAAGCACATGAAAAAATATTGATTTCTGAAATCTCATGAAAACCCCAGAAGAACATGGTGCCAGCTGTCATGATACAAATACAAAGCAACAGGTTCTGATGCCTCTGACATATTTTGAAGTGCCACTAATAATATTTAACTGATTGCTACAAATACTAAAAGTTGATTGGTTTGAATAAAAATGCCCTTCATGTTTTCTTCTCCACACAAATTATTGTATTTATTACAGAATCAGCTGTGGAAGCTCTTTCTCTTTCTAACTTTGCTAATGATTTCAGGGTGTGCAAGACGATTCTCTTTGCTACTGTCCAGTGTCCTCAGAAATCACCCTCAGCAAACTCTGTGGTTAAGGCTCAGCCTGTTTAGATAGATTCTTGATCAATAATGAAACGTTCTTAATCAAAAGGTTTTAACTTCTGCTCATGGGACATTGAAAGAAACTAAAAAGTGTAAGGATTGCTTTGTAGGACATAGCTTTTCTTTACCCATGTGCTGTAAGAACAAATACCTATACAGTCAATAAATAGCACTCACCAAGACAAAGCATCAAGGTTGTGTTTAGGGGTTCCATCCTGCTTGTAGAAGCAAAAATCCATATGAGGACGCCCGGGACATGAGAAGAGCACAAAATTGCTCTGAGCCACTGCGCTCTCTGATAAATGGCACACTAAGAAAAAGACATTACTTTCCTCCCTCACACCGGCTGCACTAACGGAAATCTATAGTAAGTTATTTTCAAGATCATGCTTCATATTATTTAAATTCTGCCCCAGCATATAAACCAAAATCTTAAGAAGCAGACAGAAACCCAAGCTGTACTCTGGGACATGGAAATCTTTCATTACCTACAACTGACAAGACAAAGAACGAGGATGACATAACAGTTACTACAGCCTAGGACACAAGAAAATCAGGTTTGGTTTTTTGACCCTTCCCACACAAAAACTCCTTCTAAAAGACAAGCAACTCATGGGGTGTTTGGCTAAGCTAAAACAGAGACACAGAAGTGTAACTTTGCTCCCTTTCTGAATATAGAACTCAGACGGTTTCTGCAGTATATTTCAATGAAATCCATCTCTCCTCTCCCTCACGTTGATTTCAAAGTAAAAAATCCACCTGTGAGGTGGGAAAGGAGCCTGCAGTCCCAGAGTTCACAAAGGGGCGAGGTCTGCAGACCACATGCAGCACACACCTCTATGAACATTCACTAGCCTTTAAAGAGAGAATATTATTACAGCAGCTATATCTCATGAATTATGAACACTGCAGACTTTGAATCCCTACAAACAGAATTTGAAAAGCTTGCTGGAGCCCACCTCTCACTGAAGTTAGCTGTGTTTGGAATACTGATCCTAGACATTACATATTAAAAGGAACTATGTAAGCACAAAAAAAACAACAAACCAACCCTTTGAATGAGTTAGTTCAAACACCTGGTTTTATTTACTTTGTATCTGGCCAGAAGGAGCTATTTTGGTACTGCTATGGGTAAAAAATGCCTACAGTACAGTGGCCTAGTCAAATGGGGGACAAGGGGAACACTGTGTCAAGAATCTTGCCAAGATTTAGACTGACATTTGGAATAATCCACTCTTGGATAAAGCTAATTGATTCCCATTTTTGGATCTTTTAACCTTGTGCTGGCTAAATGTCTATGTATTGCAAACCCTGCCAAAGAGGATTTAGAGGGACCTCTGTATCCCAGTCATGGGCCATCATTTGGACACAGCACATCCTTCATCCAGAAATAACACACAGTACTTTATTACAGACACCAAACTTACACTGAGCTTCAAGATTTAAAGACTACTTGGGTGAAATGTTTCAGAAGAAGTAACTTAGAAGTACCTTATGCACATTATTGCAGTTTCTGATCTTTATGAACATAAGACACATAGACACACACAGTTTCTAGGTGGTTACTGTTGGCTATCCTGAAGGATGACTCATGGCTGCCCAAAAGCCAAGTATAAGTGATTTCTAAGACAGCAGACCCAGTAAAAAAAAAACAAAACAACTATCATAATTTGTAAATCATATCGTCAGGAGATGGCAAGTTCCTTTAAAGAGATCTTACCATTACTATATTGGCCTAGATAGAGAAATGTGAAGAAATCTAAAAATTGCTTCTTTAATACATAGGTAGAGGATGTCAGAAAACACAAATCAGTATGAATCAGGATAGGTTTCAAAAATCTAGAAGAGTGAGAGAAACTAATACAGGCAGTCTTATCCAAACTTATTTTTGTTCATGTGCTTTTATTCAATTTTTCCTTTAAAAAATTTTTTGCCTAAAATCAAAATAATAAAATTTCTCTAGTCTGACCATACAGGGTTGAAAAGCAGACGAAAAACACTTGCAAGTGACTTCAAGTAACTTTGTCTGTATATCTCTCTCTTACAAAATTAAGACAATAATGTCCAAAACCATAGGAACTTTTAAGTACTATGGGGTTTCTTAACCATTTTTGGGGAAATAAGTTAATAATGAAAATTTCATTTTTATCTCTTTTATAGACACAAGGGCTTTTATCAGTTTTTAGAGCTTCATTTAATCCCAGATGAGGATAACCATGTAAGGTTTAAAATATTTTCACGGCATCAAATCTGAAGAAAATAAATTTTGTTTGAGGCAGAGAAGCTGATCAGATAATAAACTGAAGCTATTTGTTCTTAAAATATGACACTGAAACATTTATCAGAAATTTCTAAAATTAAGTCAATTTTGACAATATTATTTATGAAAACACCCAAACAAACAACAAACAAACAGTAGAGAACTGTTGGGCATCCAGTAAGGGCACTGTAACAGAATTCCTAGGAATCTTCTAAGAAAATGGATAAAATGGGGAAATTCAAAATGAAAAAAAATCCATACTTTGAGAAATTTCATAAATGCTTATAACCACCCCCCAATGCCACCTTGAAAAATACCTACGCTTCTGAGACAAAGAAATCTTGCCCACAAAATTACATCACTTATAAATGAAAAAAAATATAATTTTCCTAAGCATTTTTAAATAAGATCCTGTTCAAGTATGTCCTTACCTGTTAAATGATATTCACTTGTAATAATTATGAGGTAACACATTTGAAGTCAGTAATCCACATAGGGTTGTGGCTTTGAGCTTTTCTAGAAGCAATTCCTCAGTGAAAAGAAAACAAGGGTGAAAGATGGAAGTATATTTATTATTAGAAACAGTTGGTGTTTCAGATTAATTGGGATGTGAAGGGGTGTTAATAAATTTGGGGAGATTAATTTAGCAGGCAAAGCTAATTGGCCACATTCCTTAAGAAGTGGAATATTGTGTTAATTTTAAATCCACAAAATTACAGCTGAAGCAGTACAGAGCAAGTACTGAGCAGTACTGTACAGAGTACAGTAGGAGGCAAAAACACACAGAAAAGTAAAATAATTTGAAAAAATATATGTAACAGATTTTAATTTACGTGGCCCATTGCAAAGTGTTGGAAACTATGATTTTCAGAATTAACATACGTTAGAATTGGAGGATAACTTCACACATAGCAAAGCTGTTAATATTCAATAACCCAGGCTAGCACATTGCGTGCTTCTAGCACACTTACTGTAGGGACAACAGGGAAAAAGTTTTTTTGACAGGTTGAACTTTAAAAGAAGTAGGGTGTCTCAAGCTGCTGAGGAAATCTGGATTGTGAAAATAAGTCCCCAAGAGATGGATTATTGGGCAGGTAATGGCAAAAGGCATCTGATAAATTGCAAAGTTATGTGGTAAACTTATTTATTACATGACTATGCAATTTGTCACAGGGCTGTCTCATTTATCACCTCCCCATGCGAGATGCATATATTAATATTGCACACCGCTATCATTGCCTGACACCTTATAATCCTGTTTGTAAAATTCATACATCACTTTTCCCTGCTCTCTCCTATCACAAGATGTTCCATCCAGTTATATTTCCAGATAAATGCAAAGAAAGGATTCCTGACCCACCTGGTGTCATGCCTTATGCTATTAATAATGTAGAAAATAAGTTATGTACTTTCATATACATACGGTAGGGTCAATCATTGCCCTCCTATTGCTCACAGATTTATTGTGTCATGATAGGTCATTGATCAATCAGTAAAAGCAACCTGATATTCTCACGCAGCTGAAATGAATCTTGTCAACGTAACTCTGCAAAACACCATTTCAACAAAATGGCTGATTCATGAAAACACTTCTTGCTGTTACTGGGTTTTTTTTTTATGGGTCCATGTTAGCTCTCAAGAAGACCTTAATATTACCTTCCACTGAAATACCCACATCAAAATGCTGCAACTGTGTGTTCTTAACCTTCATTTTGTCTACACTGAATCATAATAGGATTTTCCTTTGAGCCAGCGAAGACTGCCAGGTGTTTACTGTATACAACAGGGTAAAATGCAAGTTTTCTATAACTTTTGGTATAGCAATTTTGATAATTAAGCTGGTAATTGTTTACTTTGTTATTAACCTATGAGAGATACATGGTTCTTTCTCCCTTTTTGTTTCTTCTGTTTCTTTAAAGATTCCTGGGTTTGAGAGATAAAGGCTTATCATCCTTTAAGAGCTCAAATACACACTCCCTCTTAAAAGCCATCTAAGAACGTACTTGTACCTGCAAGACACCAGAAGCTCATGTGGAAAAAGAATAGTGCTTCATGAACCAAAAGGTAAAAATTACAGGTAATAAAATCAAAGAGGAACATTCAGTTACAACTGGAGCTCTCAAGAAACTTAACAGACAACAAGAAATGGTTTAAACTAGTATGAAATCTGTTCATGTAGATATCTGGAGCCACTAAAAAGTAAACACAGCAAGAAACAGCCACCAGGGAAAAAGTGCATAGTTGGTTTTCTGGAACAAATTCAACAGTCTACAATTAAATGTCTCAAGCAAAACCAACTTTTTTTTTTTTTCTTTTCTTTTCAATTTCAAATTTTTGAACTTTCTTTCTTCCAGATTTTCTAAGAAAACTCTGTAAGTCTGTCTTGTTTGGAAACACAGTACCTTATTCTTTCCTCCCTCTTCCTGAATAGTGAAAGTCAAGTTAAAAACTTTGACACAATTTTTAGGCTGTCCTGTGGAGATGTAAAGACCAAAATGAACTTGATATATACTATTTTGCATGTAATTTTGAAATGGAGAAAAACTTCACAGCTGTTTATATCAGCATTTAGAACAACTAATCACAGATATATATAGATGGCTTATGAAATCCTAATTTATATTCAGGTCTTAGCTGGCATCATCAGACTGAGAAGAAAACTGCCAGAAGATTTTATATAAATAAATTAAAATTTTACAAGCTGCAGAGTAGTGTTGTGCGATGTTATAAGTTTGGTAGGGAGAAAATAGAGGATCAATTGGAATCGGATAGAAAAAACAAAGATACATAGTAATACAGAGAGGGAAAGAAATTTCATTAGTATTTCCATAGAGTCTTCATAATACAGACAAACTATGTTTTCAGGGGAAAAAAAACCTCTTAATATGGTATTTAATAGGCTTGAGCAGTATTTTGCCATAGAAATAGGGCCATAGTTTGCAAAGGTTAAAACAATTTTGTAAAAACACATGAAAAAGCACTGAAAGACTTAAAAATGAAATGTGTCATTCAGACGCCGCAGAGTGTAGATTCAGAAAAATGCTTGTGAGAAATCTTGAAGAGAGAAGCACGTTCTTAACATAATCAACAGAACTGAGCTGTGGGTAATTGTAAACCATTCACTGCAGGTCAATATGATAGCTGAAGTTCCATAGCAGTATTTTCCCCAAAATACACCGGAAAGCTTTAACTCATCTGATGGATACCCTTTGTACTGCAGGGTATGTGAGACAAGGAAAGGTGAAGCTAAAACCTAAAATGTTGACATCTGTAGCTTTTGCAGGAAATGGATTGGCTACAGTGCATCCAAACATGTCAAATATTAAATCTAATTCCAGGACCATTCATGTAGAAAGGCAGTGAAATGCTAAAGATTGATTCCAAGATGCATTTACTAGCACAAGGAAGCCTGACAACAGAATATAAAATTCAGTTGACAGAATTCAATTTTACTGTCACAGAGGCATCGGAGAAATGCTGGCAATAAAAACTTTAATGACAAATTTGATTGATTAAAAAGGATAAAAAAAATAAAAAGGGAAGAAACTATGGGACTGATCAACATCCCTTTTAATGTCAAAAGTGGTATTACTCATTGAACTCCTGATGCACTAAAAAATTATGAGAAGAAAACACTTCCACATACAAACCACTTCAGTCAAGGTGGGTTCACTGACCCTTTCTAAAACTTTAAAGTAAGGGTTGTTGTAGCAGATGCATTAGAGAATTTATTATACCAAGAACTACATTCTTTTCACTGTAGTCAATAATTTATAGAAGAGAGATCAGGGAACAACAAATGAGAAAGTTCTCATATAAACAGCCAGCAGTCGTAGTCACAGTTTTAGATTATTGGATCAAATAGTTATTGGAAAATATTCATTCTTAGTAGTTATAGTTACTGTACAAAGATAGCATGCTGGAGCACAGGACTTGCAGTACTGAGAGACAGTGGTTCATAATTAGTTTGTAAGAAGCTCAAATATTCTGCAAACTGTTTAATTTTAAACACATTGCTGTCAATCCTGTATTTGACTAAATAACCACAGGATTTTAAAAAAAGGTTCTTTTAAGTCCCTCTTATTAAAAAAAAAAAAAAAAAATTAAAACCCCCAAACACAAACACAACCTCCAAGAAAGCCAGTAACAATCAAAAGAAGAAAAGCATTTCTAACCATGAGAGAGCATCCAGAGATATAATCAAGTAACAGACAGCCATGATAGATATTTCTTGCAGGGTTCATTTTACAAGTGATAACTAAGGAGGAAGCCTTCAGCCTTCCACTTGTTCTAGAGGAAAAGAAATAGAAAAATAGACTTTAAATTCCAGAAACTGAAAAAGGCTGGGCTGTTCAATGGGAAAATAAAACAACCAAAAACAAACAAACAACATGCAAAACAATATTGAACTTAATCCACAAAATTTTTCAGAGATATACAAGGTAAAGGAAACCAGTTCAGAGATTGCCTGTACATATGCACACTTCTAAAAGAATGAATCCAGGCACAGGGCTCCTGACTGTTCCTTAAGTAAGCTCCCTAACTCTGTTCTGAATCTCACCAACAGAGACTGTACATAACAGGGCATGATTCAATAAGCAGAATGAATGAGACTGCATAAGTTTTGACTCTTTTCAACCTGTACAGTCCTACAGCTCTGCCCCACTCATGCCTTCAAGCCTTCTGCAAGTCTTCATGCCATATCTGAGGTTTATAGCACACCACCAACGTGTTTTGCAGAAAGCAATGTGGTGGGCAATAAATCAATCCTCACATTTAGTTAGACACAATTTACTTACACAAACATACCAAAATGTCAGTTTTAGGGCTACAGGAGAGCTTCCTGACATGATTGTTGTGCAATGTGGACAGGCCCAGTCTATTCTAGGGATAGCAAGCTCCAGGCAGCATGGATGTGAGCCAGTCTGGGCTACTCAACTCTAGAATCAGGGACCATTTCTGGTCCTTTCTGTTTATCAGGATATAGACAGGCTTGGACTGTAAACCAGTGTATATGGTGGTTAACTTCATATTTTTTCACTAGGAAGTGAAATATGCAAGGAAATTATTTTCATGTCTTGAACTGAAACACAGCATCCTTAGAATGTTTTGGTTTACCAGATGTAATGTGATGGGAGTTAAGAAAATATTATATTCAAATAAATTACTGAGATATATGCAACTTTTCTCTCTTTACTCCTCCACATTTTTTATCGGATGTTTTAAGGTTACTTTTCATTCTATTAAGGATTCCTTCACAACATTTGGCAAACACTTCCCACTA
>VZTX01023455.1:1008363-1042337 GCA_013400915.1 Pardalotus punctatus
TAAAACCCCCAAACACAAACAAAACCTCCAAGAAAGCCAGTAACAATCAAAAGAAGAAAAGCATTTCTAACCATGAGAGAGCATCCAGAGATATAATCAAGTAACAGACAGCCATGATAGATATTTCTTGCAGGGTTCATTTTACAAGTGATAACTAAGGAGGAAGCCTTCAGCCTTCCACTTGTTCTAGAGGAAAAGAAATAGAAAAATAGACTTTAAATTCCAGAAACTGAAAAAGGCTGAGCTGTTCAATGGGAAAATAAAACAACCAAAAACAAACAAACAACATGCAAAACAATATTGAACTTAATCCACAAAATTTTTCAGAGATATACAAGGTAAAGGAAACCAGTTCAGAGATTGCCTGTACATATGCACACTTCTAAAAGAATGAATCCAGGCACAGGGCTCCTGACTGTTCCTTAAGTAAGCTCCCTAACTCTGTTCTGAATCTCACCAACAGAGACTGTACATAACAGGGCATGATTCAATAAGCAGAATGAATGAGACTGCATAAGTTTTGACTCTTTTCAACCTGTACAGTCCTACAGCTCTGCCCCACTCATGCCTTCAAGCCTTCTGCAAGTCTTCATGCCATATCTGAGGTTTATAGCACACCACCAACGTGTTTTGCAGAAAGCAATGTGGTGGGCAATAAATCAATCCTCACATTTAGTTAGACACAATTTACTTACACAAACATACCAAAATGTCAGTTTTAGGGCTACAGGAGAGCTTCCTGACATGATTGTTGTGCAATGTGGACAGGCCCAGTCTATTCTAGGGATAGCAAGCTCCAGGCAGCATGGATGTGAGCCAGTCTGGGCTACTCAACTCTAGAATCAGGGACCATTTCTGGTCCTTTCTGTTTATCAGGATATAGACAGGCTTGGACTGTAAACCAGTGTATATGGTGGTTAACTTCATATTTTTTCACTAGGAAGTGAAATATGCAAGGAAATTATTTTCATGTCTTGAACTGAAACACAGCATCCTTAGAATGTTTTGGTTTACCAGATGTAATGTGATGGGAGTTAAGAAAATATTATATTCAAATAAATTACTGAGATATATGCAACTTTTCTCTCTTTACTCCTCCACATTTTTTATCGGATGTTTTAAGGTTACTTTTCATTCTATTAAGGATTCCTTCACAACATTTGGCAAACACTTCCCACTACACACCACCTAAGAATACTACATGTATGACAATCAATATGCAATGCAACACCAACAATAGCAATAAGAGTATGGAAACACTATATGCTGTAAATGTAAGCATTCTGTGCAGTAGCTTTCCCAAGCTAACTATTCACAATGATATATAATTTTGTTAAATGTAGAATGGTTTTCCACATATTCTGTCTTCTGAGAATTCCTATGCAGAGAATTACCATATAGGTGAGATGGCCCAATATAAAATTCACCTATTAAATTTAAGCTTTTAATTCATGTAGTGAGTGCTCATATTGTGTGGCAAAATGTAGCACACCTGCCCTCTGTAGAGAAAGCCAATGGCTTCATAGTTTTGCCTCAATTTAAAAATCACCTAACCTCCAAAATAACAGGTATTACATAAAGAAGTAAGAGTACTTTTTAAAAATAAATGGAGACATTTCTAGGACAAGCCATAGAGTTTCAGCCACAAATAACAAGCCACCTTACCTGCTAAAAAGCTGATATCACTGCATACTTGCAAAAGTACGGTATGTAGAAATAAGACTGTAGATCTACTTTTAGATCTTGATCAGTCTTAATTGTGCCAAAAGTATGTTCCAGGATACTTTTTTTTTCTTTTCAGGGTGGCAGCATTATCTCAAAGACATTTATTTCTGTAGCTCTGTTTGGTACTCCTTATTTAAGTGTTACATACATCTATCCAAAAAACATTCATCATAAAATCATATACCCTTAATCCTCATTCAATACTCAGTCTTGTTATAAAAGCTTCCTTAAAGTATGCACTTTTATCAGTGCAGAATTACCACCCTTTATTTTCATACTTTGCAAAATTTTCTTTGGAAAATTAATTAGCCAAACCATCAAGGATAATTTAACCTTGGACTTACCAGCACTCTCTCTGACTCCCAGGTACCTTGGCAGTAGGTAGCTGTCTGACTACACCTTCTGGGAGCAAAACCTTGAGTCTCCATGAAGCAAACTCAGAATCCAGGCTTCCATGACCTGATATTCTGTCTTTGTATCCTGCCTCAGGTTCTTTTTTTATTTTATTTTGTCTTCAGGCAATCTAAATATTTTATCAGTGTAAGCAACAATGTCAAGCTGTATCATTCTATTTTTTCAGTTGTCAACTCCTTAACAGAGAGACCCAGGAGATTAAAAGTGTACAATCTAGGTAAGAGCGAGACACCTTGACCAAAAACTATCACTAGGCCATAAACATTAATAGTTAGCAATACAACCACGTTGGAGCAGGGATATGTGAGGAGGAAGGATCAGCAGAGAGGAGCTGCTATGGGCTGACTCAACCCTCATTCCCATTCCTGTGTACCTCTAATGGAGAAGATTGCTGGGAACAAAGGAGTGAAGCTGAGCCTGGAAACGAGGAATGAAGGGAAGATGGTTCCATTTCTTCCTTTTTCCTGACCATCCAATTTTTTTTAACTAGTAATAAATTAAACTAATTTTCCCTCAGTTAGGTCCATTTTGTCATCGCAATTACTGTCAACGATATCTCTGACCTTACCTCAACCAATGAGCATTTCCATCTTATTTTCCCATACGTCTTGTTGGCAAGAGGAATTGAAAGTGAGTGAGTGGGGCTCTGGCAGACAATCAATGTCAACCTACCACACCCTCATAATACTGAAGAAAAAACCACTTCATCATACTCCAACTGTCCAGTAAACTTAGAGGACAAAATAAGAGATTTGATCCTTTTTAAACGTATAAAGTGGTGACAGGGGTCTGTCTTGGTTTTAGAGACAAAGTTTTCAGAAGGAGGTGCTCCAAGATAGGATTCCTCCTCTGGAAAGGAAAAAAGGGTTTCCCCTCTTCCCTCCGCAATGAAACAAATTAACTGCAGCAGGTGAAAGTGACAAAAAACCCTAAACTAATAACACAAAAAAACTAAAGTATTTGTTAACATAAAGTACAACCAGGAAAAGCAAAGAGGGGAAAAAGGAAAAGGGTGCCTGCAAGGAGCTCATGCCAGGTTTCCCGAGATGGCACCAGGGCCACTCTGCAGGCTCCCCGGGCTGGAGAGGAGGGAAGGGAAATAGGAAGACCGGGGGGAGAAAAAACCAAACAAACAGAACCCTTTTTCCAAGCCCTCAAGGAAGAGCAGGGCAGAAAGCTGCACTGCGCTCTCTTCATCCCCTTTCTCTCCAGGCCCTTTGTCCCGAGCCGTTTTTTCTGACTCCGGCAGGTGCCGGTTCCATTGAACCAACACCGGCTCCGGCCCCGCCCCCCGGGTTCATCTTAAAGGCGCAGTAGCCCTGGGCATTAAGCAAATAGTTAAGGAATAAGGTGGCTTCATAATTTCACTCCAGTACAGGGTCCATAAACTGACATGCTCAGAAACAATATGAGAATTTTGTACATGAGAAAATTGGGATGAAAAACTAGGATAAAATTCAGGGTGTGGCCTGGAGCTGTTCCGCTCGCAGATCTCACATTGATACTGAGCATTAAGCAGATGCAAGCCCCTCTTCTGAAAAATAAATGTCTCTAAAAGAAAATTGTTTGTCATTTTTATAGAGTTGAAGAATAAACAGGAAGCAATCTCTGTGGTGAGATGAATTTGCATACAATAGATAAGAACTTTTAGCTATTTATTTTGTCTTCTACTGGAGATGAGGACAAGTGAATGGAGACACAAGTAAGAGACTGAAGTGGCTAAGTATCTTCTGTTTGCTTCAACAACTACAAAAGTAGAATAAATGTTTTATTTAAAAAATGAATACATTCTTTCCACGTGGCATCTGGATTTTGGTGAAAATATTCAGAGGATCATAAAATCATAGAATGGTTTGGGTTGGAAGGGACTTCAAAGATCACCTAGTTGCAATACCCCTGCCATGGACAGAGACACCTTCCATTAGACCAGACTGCTCAGAACCCCATCCAGCCTGGCCTTGCACACTTCCAGGAATGGGGAGCATCCATGACTGCTCTGGACAACTGGTTCCAGTGCCCTACCAAGCTCACAGTAAAGAATTTTTTTCTAAAATCTAATCTAAATCTATCTCTTTCAGTTTGAAGCCATTCCCCCTTTTTCTGTCACTACCTGGTCTTGTAAAAAGTCATTCTCCATCATTCTTGTAGGTTCCCTTGAGGTACTGGAATACCGCAATTAGGTTACTCCAAAGCATCCTCTTTTCCAGGCCAAAGAAAGCCAACTCTCTCAGTCTTTTCTCTTAGGAGAGGTGCTCCATCCCTCTGATCACCTTGGTGTCCCTCCTCCAGGCTCACTCCAACAGATCTGGGTCCTTCCTGTGCTGAGCACCCCAGAGCTGGATACAGCACTGCAGGTGGGGTCTCACCAGAGCAGAGTAGAGGGGCAGAATCCCCTCCCTCACCCTGCTGGCCATGCTGCTTTGGATGCAGCCTAGGACACACATGGCTTTCTGGAATGCAAAAGTGCATTGACAGGTTGTGTCCAGCTTCTCATCCATCAGCACCCCCAAGTCCATCTTGGCAGGGCTGATCTCAATCCCTGCATCCCCCAGCCTGTGTTGATATCAGGTGTTGCCCTAAGCCATGGAGTAGCCTCTTGCACTTGGCCTTGTTGAACCTCATGAGGTTCTTGTGTGCCCAATTCTTGATCTTGTCCAGGTCCCTCTGGATGGCATCCCATCCTTCAGGTGTGTCAACTGCACTACTCATCTTGGGGTCATCTGCAAATTTTCAGATGAGGATGCATATGTGTGTCATAGAAAAAACAACATTAAAAGTTAATCACTCAAAGAATCAGGAACTCTATGAGCTTGTTCTCATGTCTTACAGAACTAACATTGTCAGCCGTGTCTGGCAAAAAATTTTGAGGTTGACTCTAATCAACAATAATTTAGCTGCCCATTACATTTTATATTCAAACATTGCCATCACAGAGTGAGGCATACAAGGAGATCAATCTATTTATCTTATGAAACCCATGAAAGGTTAATATAAGTACTGATTATGGTCTATAAACACTGATACAAGAAACAGATAAAAAGAATTAAAGGGAGCTTCCATCTGTTTAGCCAGAATATAATAACAAAAGTGAATCAGAAACACATTGTTACAGTTGAGTTAACAAAAGAAAAACATTGCAATGGAATATCGTGACTTTGCCATCACCTTACATTTTTAAGTTAAGGCTAGATATATTTATAAACTTGCATGACCACAAATGACTGGATATTATAAAAGAATTCCTGATTGTAAAATTCAGACTAGAAAGGCATTTGTTTGTTCTAGCCCTAGAATTCATACAAGATTGCAATATGGCATGGCAAATTTGATAAAGCTGACTAAAATATTCTGTTGCATAGAAGTTCTCATTTAATTCACTAGCTTTTAAATTATTTTCTAGTATGAACAATATTTTCTTAATTCATTTGTCTATATATATTGTAAGAAGTTAACAGGAAATATTTGAATGGCATAGCTAAGAGATTTATTGGAATGAATTCTTCCTAAACAGTGAGCTCTTAGCTGTTATCTATTTCACCTGACATTTTATGATAGTTAATTCTTTTCTTGATCATGTATTTTGTGTTGCAACTTTTTTATGGTGACTGTTAATTTTCATGTATTTGTTTTTACAGCTTGGAGCTATTTCTGTTGTCTTAATGGGTAACATTTTCTGCTAAATGAATTAATTTAGTGTGAGATTTGGCCCCAGTTTAGTGGGGAAATTAATGAACCCTGCTTACTCTGCATTTTACCTTCTGGGTACTTCAGATTCTGCTTAGAGACTTAACATTTGTTTCTGCTATTCATGCCTTGATACCATAAAATGGTTTAAACTTTTCTTGATATATAGGCAGTCACCACTGCCTACACTTAGAATTCTTTTCAGCAAAGCGGTATTTTGTGTTATATGTAATTCTGAAGTAGTGCCCTTGTAAAGAATCCCATCATAGGCAGCAGCCCCATCTATGCAGTAATAATATAATTTTATTCTTGAAAGAATTTCTGCTGCCTCTGTTTGCCATCCATGAAGAATTACTCTCAATCTGTTGTAAGGCTGGATCATTTTATCTGTTTGTTTGAGCCTGACATATTTTGCTGAAGGGGTGGACAGTACCGGCATAATTTACTCTAGATATTTCTTCATTCAATTCCCTTCCGAATTTATAGGTTATTTTGAAAGCATAAACTTAATTTAATAAATATTCTTCAATTTAATGCTAATTGTTTGAAGCTGATATGACGGTTCAAAAATTGTTTCCACAAGATATGTCTGTCAGAATTTACCTCAAATGATTTCAAGCCCAAATCACTGACAATTAGAACATATGTTCTTGCTTTTTTTCTCTATATAAATATGGTGTGACTCAACTGGAAATCCTAACCAGAATGCAACTCTTCTGGCTTCATAAGAACTAATTGGAGAGAAGACTTTTTTCATTGGTCTATTTATTATAAATACTTGAATGTGTAAAATCTTCATCAGAGAGTATCCAATGAAACAACAGTAAGTTAAAAGGCAACTATAAAAAATTATATGCCTAAGAAACTGTACTCCAGTACCTGCTACACAAGAAGTTGCAGCACTATCAGGCAGAGAGCTTGAGGCTCAGAGTTGAGACCACTCTGAATTTAACATTCACTGTGCAAATTTCACCACCCAAAGTCTTTCTTACCCTGGTGAGGAACTATTGAACTTTCTCTCAGCTTCCTATGCATTGATAACTGCAATAGTTCTCTTGGGTCAAGGTTGCAGAATGCCGGTAGGACATGGGATGGGAAATTTTTCGTTGCATCTCTTGTGTTTGCTTTCCAAGCTGCCATCTTTTCAGGGTATTTCTGCTAGTCAAGGAGGTCTACAATCCAAAATGTCATCCTGGACTGGTCTACCCAGAGAGCACTAAAGCGCAGCTCACATAGAGGAGTTCATCACCAGTTTAATCAGCTAAAAATAATACTGCACATTTTGTATTACCATCTCAGCAGTTCCATGGCATACCATTCAAGTATGTCAGTGCATTTGTGACTACAGTAGAAAAGCATGTTAAAAGATAAATAAAATATTTTTGTGAAGCCAAGTCTCTCCCACTGTGCTAACAATTTTTCTAGCCAAATTCATAGAAGTGGAAAGAAAGGAAGAGGTGAAAGTTCTGTCTGTGAACTAGTGGGTAATAGTTCACCAGCTGCCCAAATTATTCTCAAGTACTTCAGCACATCTCTAGATAAAAATTTACATGGTTCAGAGGATTTGATGTAGACAGGAACATTTGTCAAATGATAACCAAACTTTTTCAACTTACATTAGCGAAGTTATGAAGCCGAACTATGGCAGCCTTTCTCACTAATCTATTAGTTAAAGAAAAAAGCCACAAGGCATGACATGCCTTCAAATCTATCTATATCTGTAAGCAGATGTGTATATTCAGGAATGCATTATAAGCATCATTAATACTGATACAGAAAGATACTGAAGTCATCTTTCATAACCATAGGTTTCACACACGCAGTCTACCTGAACAACCTTCCCCAGTTCAGAGTGTTCATCCGTCTTGTAGAAATGGTTCAGCCTTTTCATTCATCATTTGAATGAAATGAGGTAAAAACTCTACTCTTTTCTTTTTTTCTTTTTTTCAGGCTTGAACTAGTGTATTTTCATGGACTGTGCTTTCTGAGCCCATTAATAGTAATGATGTTATATGGTTCACTGTAGTCCTTTCCATGGGCTGCTGCTCATATCAGAGCAACTAATAAAGAGGCAAAGCCCTCCTGTATAGAAATGCGTGGCCTCGCTGGAGGGGGGTGAGTGGAGAGAAGTTAAAAGCATCAACTAATATAATCCACTATTTTGCTTCAAAAAAGAAGCAAGTAAACAAGTACAAAGAGAAAAGGGACCCTTCAGAAACAGAAATTAACTCTAGTATTTTCTTGTCCATTTTAAAAGAAATTTCATGCTTAGACACATTCACAGGAGCAAACTGAGGCTTTCTGTATGGCTTATACTGGCTATTATTTTGAATTGCCTGTTCATTGCACTCTTCTAGATATGTGAATAAAAGTGAAAGCTCACAACTCTCCCAATGCCCTAGGAAACTATCAGCTGTGCCAAATTACCACCACATCCTGAACTGTGTTGCATCCTTCATCTCCCCAGTCTGAAATGATTTTATTACATCCAGAAATCATGATAATCATAATGCCTTGAAGTGGCCTTCAAATGTTGTAGTTGTGTAAAAAAAGAATTAATCAATTTATTGGGAATTTTCTCATTTTTCTTCACCTATTCCAAGAGCTGGGCTACTGACATCCATATGTAGTTTCTCCCTCTTCTTTCCTCATCAAAGATCAGTTGTCCAAATAAGCTGTGCTTTTTGGGACTGGTAAATATCTAATCTTCCAGAGGTTTCTAAATGTGCTTTATGACATTGTGTGGGAAAGAGGCCTACAACTATGATATATATAATGAGATACATTGTAAAGGAATTTCCATGAGATATGCCATGAGATATATGGTGATTGGATTTCCATGGTCATGATGGAAATTCTGTGGACATGTTGTCCTGCTGAGGTGGTGACAGGTTGTCAGGCAGAAGCCAGATAGCCCTTTTCACTGCATTCGGCCAGGTGGAAGATACTAAGGTGTCCCAGTTCCATTCTGCCCTTGCACAAGACCCACAGTCTTTGCAATCTTTTTTCGTAAATCTTGATATCCCTCATTTACATGTAAATTGCCTCCCCCCTCCATTTATGACGGTGGTAACACAATCTTTGACTGCACTCTCACCTGCACTTATCCCAACAGTGTAAATTGGCATTTGAAATCTTCAGCAGTAGAGGATGAGAATATGATGACCTCACATGCAAGTTGATGGGGCTTACTCCTCTTTCCTCTCCAAAGCAGGGACAACTCTGTGATAAAATTTGCATGTCCAATTGCATTGGAGTAGGCCCAGAAACTCTTGTTCATAGTGTTATACACTTACATTTTGCATGTGTAGTAAATGTATTTATTATTTATGCATCTGGGGTCTTATTGAACCCAACCAGACTTATACTTCCAAATTGGTTCTAGTCAGAAATTAAGCCCAGCTTCACCCAGCCCCTCTGATTCCTTAGGACCAGGTAGAAAGCAAGGGGATTTATTTTCTCCCAAATCTCTACACTCTTAACACACTGGTCTAAGCTGAGAGTCACCGCACAAAAAGCATTTCTCACAGGAGATGAAACTGATACTCTCAATTCAGGACTGCTATGATTGAGAATGAGTAAGAACACTTAAGACTGTAAAGTGCAGCAATGCTGCATTGCCACCCCAGCATACTCTACTGAATTATCTTCTCGAGTGCCTACACCATCCAAACAAAATATCACAATGTCACAGCAGCCAAACGATCTTTCTCTACAATAAACTGAACTAGAGAATAACAGGATAAATGAGAGAAAAAAACACCCCAAAACCAGGTAAAAGCAACCATCACACTTCTTTGCCTATCCAAGAAAGAAGTGAAAGCAGTAAATTCAGGTAATGTTGTCAGGCAATCAAAGCATGCTAAAACAACAAAAGAAAACCAAACCAAACCGAACACCAAAACCAAAACCAAAACCAAAACCAACAAAAAATCAACAAAACAAAACGAATAAAGAACCCCCCAACAAAACAAACAAACCAACAAGCCAAACACCCAACCCCCCAAAAAAAACAAACAACTCAACACCAACCCCCCAAAAAACAACAACAAAAAAAAACCCATCACCAAACCCTCCAGGTATTCTCTACAAAGTTCCACAAAACAATCAAAATTTAAAGAAAACCAAACCCATATCATCAATTTCGTGCTGCACACAAGGAACGAAACAATGGAAATATTCTGGGTATGCACTCCAGATGTTGACACTGAATCTCCTTCAGAAGAGGCTAAGCAAGTGAACAGAAGTTCCCTCAAAACCCTAAGGAAAACTTCTAGAAAATCAAACATAATGGTCATTCAGCACTATACAGAAGAGCAGCCACTGATAGACAGGAGTGTAAAGGACTCATTTTCACATTTCAACGGAAGTAGGAAGAGGACAAAAAACAAAAAATCACTATCACCCTTTTAAAGAAGTTTTTTAAATTATTCTCACTTTCATCTGTTCACTTATTTTCACACCGTGGACATATCTTCCCTTTGTTCTTGGAACACAGACATTTTTCAGATCAAACACAAAAGTCCATAGATCAGCAATGATGCCTGCAGATACCTAGATGACATTAATTAGAACTTTTGCTTGGTGTAAGAAAGCCATGGCTGTTGTCTTGGAGACCAAATTAATTAATTCAGACTGTTTTTTTTAGAGGGATGGCATTTTGAATAACCTCCACATACATGTCTTTTAAATGCAAAATGGTCCTTAAGCTTGAATATAAAATTTCTCTGAAGCTGAAAGAAAGTGACATCACTTCTTTTTAAAGAATGTAATCTTAATTTCATATCTACAGACTCATAAGAACCCAATTGTTCAATATTCACAAATCTTAATTGGTGGGGCTTTCAGAGCAACCAGCATAGACACTACACAACTTGCAAATGTGCACTTCATAAAAGAAGCTGAACAGGAGCTCTGAAAGCATATTTTTCTTAAAAAGTATGTTAATTTAACAGATGGTTTAAAATACTAAAGTGTTTGTGCCCAGAGGATGATTAAGAAAGTATCAGTGAAAACACTAAGCAACAAGTAAAACTGTAATATTGCTGCATAGCAGGATATATTTCACTTCCTTTTGCAAGGCTGAGCAGACACTAAGAAGAATTTTATGGTGAAGAAACTGTAGAATGACTTCCAGGCTCTGATCCAATCACAGTGGAAACCTGCTCTGGCAGGTCTATTTACTCTGAATCCCAAGCTCCATTGTCTGACAGAGCAGCACTATCAAAGAGTTGATCAGAAAGATGCATAATGTAGAGAGGTCAGAATTAATAAGGATTTGCTTCTGACACTTTAGTGCTGAGACATCACACTTCATACTGCAGTTCTTTTAACTAAAAATACCTTCCTGATTGCAGGCCACCTCTTATTTTATCAGCAGTCACTGAGATGAAGAGAACACTCACTGCCAAATATATCGTTTATTTATTAGCATTCCAAGTGGGGGACAACAGTAAAGCAATTTCTTTCCTGTGGATTTCAGCAGAATGCAAACAATGCTATGACAAAATGCATTTGGTTTTTGTTTTTTTTTTTTAAGTTAAGGTTGAGAAGTCTTTACTGTTTAAAGATCTTATTCTTAAAAATCCGTCTGCTTAGTAACACCTGTTGTACTGGATCAGAACAAAGACCCATTTAGCCCAGTGTTCTATCTATGAGAGTGGACAAAAACAAACATTCAGGAAAAGGTATATAAAAAATAATAAATATATAGGAATCCCTTCCAGTTATGTCCTCCGCAGTTCTAGACATCTATTCAGAAAATTCCTGAATTGTAACTGTAACTATATACATGGCTTCTACATCCGTAGAATCATGGCTCCAATTAGCAGTAACTAGGATACTTGTTTTCCCACCTTTCACTTTCAAATATTTTAATACTTCTTTCCTCATTTCATCAGTTCATTTTAAAGTGATAAGGAATTATGGAGGATGCTTGGAAGAATTACTAAGGTTCTTCACTCGTTAGGGTCTCTTATCATGGACCTGGATGGTTTCTTGACTGTGGACAAAGTCCTGGATAGTCTGGTCTAGAGCTCTTCAATCTTCAAGGATCTCATGAGGTTTCCATACCTGTCTGCATTCCCTTGGATACTATTACTTAGAGGAAATAGTATCCTTACTCTGTGGCATATATAGTGAGGGTCAAACTGTTTAGGAACCTAATGCTTTCAGAATTATCTAAAAAGGCTGGATATCTACTTTCTTTAGGCAGCCCTGGATGTGTCAGCCTTAATAGCTTCTTCACCAGTTAAGTAATTTCATCCTCATTGTTTCTAATTTGTTCTTCCTCTAAAATCACAAATTGATTCAACAGCTCTGTATCCACATCAGTCATAAAGCACGCAGTAAGTAATGAAGCATCTAGTAATGAAAGCTTACAGAATGTTTCATTTGATTCCTTTTTTAGTTTTTGGTATTTTTTTGCAAGTATTCCTTTCATTGTTTTTTCCTAAGTATTAGATAAATTTGTTTCTGTAGAAGCAATTGTCTTAATTTTTTAGGAAGCAGTTCAACATTGGGGAAGGAAGTGTTATATCTGAGTAAACTGTTCAAGATTATAAAATATTTTTTTGCTTATCTTTACATTAAATGCAAAGAAAACATGACTGTTCAGCCAACTTTTTCCAGGTCCCACTTTTATTAACTTTGGAAAGAAATATAAACGCTAAGACTGAGAAGGTCTTTGTGATAATTTAGAATAATCTACAGCATGGACAAAATTTCTGTATGAAAAAAGTATCACTTAAATTGTTTGATTTATTACCTTTTGTTAAAATAAAATCTCAAATGAGAAGTATTTTATAATACTGCTAAAGACCTTAAGTAATTTTTTTTTGCATCTGATAGTTAAAAAGTATAATTTGTAGGTAAATCTGGCTTCCTCATGCTTTCATATGGGAGGAAAGTATTATTTGTTTCTATTAATTGGAAGTGCAACAATGTGAGTAACTTTCAATGTGGTTTTGTTTCTAATGACAGAACAGAGCTGAAAGGGATAACAGAGTTTGCTGAGTGGTTCTTGCTGCATCAAATGGTGCTGTATAATACAGTTTGATGAACTTTGGAGAAGAATGCAAAGCTTTATGAAAACACAAAATAGGAAAGAAAATTGAAGAATATAGTGCCATAAGAGCAAGATGTTAAATGTAGAGAGAGTGGGATAACTGGAATGCCACTGTGATGATCTTTCCTGCATGATGACCACTGTTTTCAGTAATTATCACTAGGCACCTGGGACCTCTAGAGACTATCTATTCAAACACTGCCTGCTCCATGCCTGATGTTATCAGAGACATCAAAATTAAAAAGTGCCATTTCAAAAATCTGTATAATTTATGACATATAAAGTTATCGGTTAAGGCTCTAAGGAGGTTATTTTATGCTGTTGTCTGATATCTTGTGCCCTTCCAGATAATCAGCTTCACCAAAACACGAGCTTCTGAAAACTTATGTAGAATTAAGGAACAGGTTGATACAACCTGTAACCTATCCCTTCCAGAGGTAGAAACTGGTTTCTTGAATTACCTGCATGCAGTCTGCTAACTTTCAGTAGGTGTTATATCTATAGGCCCATTTTTCTTTTGATAAAAGGCAAGAAAAATGTATCTTGGTGTATAGGAAAGGTGAAGTTCTTACAGCAGAGAAAACAGAGATCAAAAGGGCAGAGGGAGCAGGAAGGATTATTTTGTAAATTTCTGAATATTGGTGCTCACAATCAACTTTGACCATTCCTGTCAACAGCTTAGAACTTATGCATTTGGTCATCAGGGGTGCAATTCAGGTGCCTACACCATTAATGTGCACTTAGAACCATTCAAGGAGCCCCAGAGTACAGCTCTGTCTTCACTTGCTCATCCATACAGTTTCCTTTAAGTCTTATGTCTCACCTGCTTGATCTAAGCAGAAGTTGTAGGACATCTTGTATAGCAGGAGATGCAAATAGCAAAACATGGAGAAATACCTGACCTGGAATACATATTAAAAAAAAAAAAAAAAAAAAAAGCAGCTAACTGTAGGAAAACTCTGCTATCATTCTGGAAGTAATTTTAGGTTTTTAGTATAATTCTCTATGTGTCTCTTAATAAAGGGTTAGGAATGGTATTCCATTGTCTTAGATAGACAAAACAGACAATCTGAAATAAATCTATGAATGCTTTATGTGGCTTAGCAATGATAAGACACATGCATACTCTTCATTTCACTTACAGATTTCCAATTTTGGTTGTGCACCAAAATTAAGCCTCTTCCAGAAATTGATAATCCTGGCCTCACTTTGCAGTGCAGCTAGGTATCTAGCTTATCAATGCTGGGATTACTTTTCTTTTTACTGTAGGACCTTTATACAAAAGATAGAACAAACCACAAAGCTGTGTAATGAAATCAAAGTATATTTTCCAGTAGTAAGCCAGAAAATCATCCCTTGGGAACAGATACTTTTCTGTACCTTTCACTGAGTCACTAGCTATCTGACAAAGGAAAACTATTCTTTGTTCAAGGAGTTGACACAACAGTAAATCATAAGTTTGTCTTCTCACAAGGTTTAAAATAACTTTGTGTACTAAGGAAAAAGGAGGTGAGGTAGAAAGTATCCTTTTAGAGTGATGGAGAAAACACATTTTTTGAGGTATTCATTAAGTACCATATAAAAATTACATGTCCTCAAGAAAATCCTCAGACATGGCTAGAAGGTTTGGAAACTAAAATGTCAATACACTGGAGAAGTTCTGATGGACTGATTTCCACAGACATGATTTGAAAAAAGTTGGGTTTGTTGGCCTTTTTGTCTGTCACCACATTTATAAATATTCAATCCTTCCTTTCTGCTAGCAGAAGTCCATGATGAATGAAGGTATTACTCTGTCTTAGGTTCTACAGCTTTTTCTCCCCTTTTTCATAAGCCTTTATTTATTCTCTCCTTGACATTTGGTATTTTTTTGTGGTTGGTTCTTTCTGGTTTTGTTTGTGTCTGTATATATGTGTGTGTCTTAACCCCACTTTACAATATGTGCTGGTTTCTGGAAAATAAACCAAAGTAAAACCAAAAGCAGTTTTTGTAAAACAAAAAAAGAGCAAAGCACATTGTGTTTAAGCATTAAGAAAGTGAGTATTAAATATAATTATAAAAAAATGTTTTTGAGAAAAACATTTTTGTAAGCTAAAAATAAATCCATATTTACCATGCACAGATGCTTGGTGATGATAAATATTTTAAATAACATATTTTTAAAAAGGTTTGATCTCACATTCAGTTTAATAAAAAAAATAAGCAGATGGAAGCACAGTATGTGCCTTTTGGATATTATGATAAGATCTCCATTGTTGAAATGTAAAAATTACCTTGTGGCTACTTCATCAGTATAGTAAACTATGCTGTTTGAAAGGCAGAAACAAACATTTAGAATTATGAGTTCACTCAGTTTGCAGGAAAGTTTTCAAGGCAAATTACAGTTCAAGTTCTGAACAGACTTTTTTATTTGAATAATCTTTGTAATACTGCACTTAAAAAATCCCCTTAAAGGAGCTATTAGTTAGGCTTCCTGCCTTCTTTTAATATGCCAACAATAAATTTTATAGCTACAATAAACTACACAATACCTGAAAATTGCTGTTATGAGATCTTCTGCAACACAGAAGTTAATTAAGAAATGTTATACCATTAAATGCAGTATGACATAGTATGTTCCAAAGCATTTAAATAGTTTAAATTATATCTCTGGAATGCACAGAAGCTTAAATATAGTTTGGAGATTTTTTGACTTTTAATATTAATTCTTCAAGTGATATATATCAAGGGCACATTTTTTCACCTGAATCCAAATGACTAGAGAAAAACAGTTATAGCATCAAAGAAGAAAGGCAGTGACAGATAAGAGTTCTTGAAGAAACAGCTGGGGTTATTTGTCAACGTTATATTTATCAAAGCATACTCCCTACTAGGCTGCAAACATTTTAAGATCCACTTCCTTAGGGGGATAAGCCTCTAAGCACAAGGCTTCTACTACATATTTGTGGTCCAGTTTTAAAGAGGGCTTAGGGAAAGGAAGGCTGACTGCTGTGTGAAGAAACACGGGTTGCAACTACTTGGTGTTTTACAGGCAGTTGTGACTGGATTTGTCTGCACTCCAGGCTGGCTGAATGTAAGCCGGCAGCAGACCAGAAGATGCTGAGGTACAATTAATATGGCACTGAGTCTGAGCTAATAAGCCTTGTTGGGAGACAGGGCTTTCAGGCTCGTGCGGCACTCCGGCTCAGCGCCGTGCTAACGCAGCTACACGGCTTCCAGTTTAGACCTGGCTTGCATCCAGCTGGTCCAGAGTGGTGCAGGCAAGGACAGCTGGTACTTGCTCTGAGCACGGACAAGATTTACTAGTGATGCTGCTGCCTGCAGAAAATTCACACAGCAGAGACCATGCTGGGAACAGCACCTTCTACTTGTGTTAGCTGGAAATCCAAGGGAGATAATGAAGGGACTTGCAAGGCAAGTTGAAGGTATAAACAAAGATAAATCTTTATCCGAGACACAGTTTCTACATGTATTTCTTCTGTCAATCTTCAATGACTAAATCAATTATGCTGCCTTTCTGTGACTACAAATGTAGCTGCTCCATGATCACAGAAGAAAACCGCACAAGTATTCTTCAGCCTGACATAGACAGTGCACAGAAAGAAGATCGCTTCTCTCTGCGACGACATTCAGACAAAACCAAAAATCCCCAAATCTGCTTGTACCATCATGTTCTGAGTACACAAAACATTCAGATCATATCTCAAAGCCTAGTCTGTGGGCTGCAGGAAGGCTGGAATTTAAAACAGTGTAGTGTATGAACCCTGTCTACCAATTTAAGCACTCAATTTGAGATAGAAATGAAAGAAAGAAAGTTTAATGCAGAATCACTTTATAACCATAACAGTACACACATAAGGAGGTTAACTCAGAAACAGTATGTAGGTAATCACAGATAATCACAGAATATTCTGATATGGAAAGGACCCACAAGGATTATCAAGTCCAACTCTTAAGAATGGCCTGTATTGAACCCACAGACTTGGTATTGTTAGCACCATGCTCCAATGAAGTAAGCCAAATGGTTTAAGTTCCTCTTATTCCAGCAGATTAGGAGGCAGTTAGAAAAAAGCCCTGCACTGAAAGAATGCCTGAATACCAGAAACAAGCGCCCCAGGGAAGCAGTGGTGGCGCAAGACTTGTCAGTGCTCAAGAAGGGTTTGGACAACACTCTTAGACACATGGTTTAACTTTTAGGTTGCCCTGTGTAAAGTCAGGAGTTGGACTCAATGATCATCATAGGTCTCTTCCAACTCAGGATAGTCAATTTAATAGTCATTTCAATGCAAAATAAAGTTATTAAGAGGGGGAAGTGAAAATAATTATTTTAAAAAGCTCCTTTAAAATAAGAATGCTCTTACATATAAGGATGTAAACTGTAAACAAATCAGCTCTTCAAGTAGATAAAATATCAAAAGCAGACTATACTGAATGCAGTGCGTTTAAGCCAAAGTAAAGACAAGTACTTGTTCAGGGGATACATCTGTTTACTGAGTGTAATCAGCCTTGTAACCCTCAAAGACTAATTGTCTCATTTTAAGACCTGTTCTAACCAAAGGAGACAGTGTGCAATAGAGGGAGGCAAGAGCATCTGTAGGAAGGTGTAGAACAGAGCTGCCTCTGAACTAGTTGCTGCTGGTGTAAGGTAAGTAAGAGAAAGGATTTCTTTCTGACAGGATGAAAAAAGATCAGGTGAGGAGTTGGTACTTCTCTGAACCTGACTTCTGAGAGATAATCCTTGACAATTCTCCCCCAGTCAAGGAAAATGGACCATGCAGCATGATCTTCATACTGGAGAACCTACAAAATTTTCTTGTTGTGCCACACAGCACTTAACACCAGGTACAGGCAGAACCCAGAGGATTTTCTTCCCTTGAATAACAGGTCTCTATTCTTCACTAGAGGCTGAGGTTGGTTGCGCATCTGGATCTCCAAGCAAGGTCTGACTTGCCCCAACTGCTAATTACATAGCTTCCTCATATATTTATTCTTGAATGCCATGAAATGGTGAGACATCACACCCCCAGGGCAAATCAATGAAGAAAATAAGGGTACTGTCCCACTGAGGCTTAAATGCTAAATCTTTTATTTTTCCTGCTTTTCTTCTGAATAACAGTCATATGAAAGAAAAACAGAAAAATAAAATGAAAGAGAAATAAAGAAAAAGAAAGATACACAATAGGGTTATATAGAAATATAGTGAAGATGTATTCTGAATGAAGTAATTTATTTGAGACAATAAATGCCTTTTCAGTTCTTAAAATACATAATTACTTGACTCAAATCCAAAATCAAGTTCCTTTAAAGCTTGAGATGATTTCAAAAGCTGAAGGGTCGTGATTTTGGTGGCTAAGGGTTTAGAAATGCTTCTCAACCTGCCAGGGATTACGAAGCAAGATGCGAAAGCTCAAGCTTGCAGAAATGTCAAAACTTATAAAGTCCATGAGCCACAACTTCATCTTCTCAGCTCTAAGTTTCAAGGTGACTAAGAGAAGTATTACTTTTAACAAACTTGTATGAATTTTAAAAAGAAATCAAATTAAAACAAAAATCTTTAATGAAACTAAAATGAAAGCCAAAACTGAATCAAATCAAATTTAAAACATTATTTTTAAAATTTGTAAGGGCAACGCATTAGATCATACTACTACAGTGCTTTAATATAAAGCATAAACACTAATAGTCTCTGACTTCTTGTTTAAGGGGTTGTACAAAGCACAGATAGATCTTGACCAAGTTTAGGCTCAATTTAAAATTTTGTCTGCTTGTTTGCATTTTTTTCTTTATGTGTACTTAGTGTTTCTTTAAAACATAGTTAGAACAACTTTTCCTTTGAGATATTCTTCCATCTTCCCCCCCCCCCCACCCAAAAAGAAAGCCTTATGTTGAGGAGGAATACAGTAATACATCTGGTCCAGGGAGTTTGGCTGCAAGCTGCTGATTGAAATGCAGGTTGAAATGCAGGTTGAGCCCTCGGTGGGAGCTGCAGACAAGGGGCAGTGAACTGCCAAACTTGGGCATGAAGGGGCAACAATCGGCATGAAGATGGGTGGCACCACCCAGGTGAGCGTATACAGAAATAACAGGAGTTGGGAATTGCCGACCTTTGGATAACAAAGCAGATCATGACCTGTGACCAATGAGATGGATGGACACAAAAAGGGGGAAAGACTCTGGAGGAAGATCAAGACTTACAGGGCTTGGGCTGTGAGAGGATAAAGGCCCAGGGCTTCCTTTGTTGGGTGTGCTCCTCAGAGGCACAAGCTTGGGTTGCTCCTGTGTTACTGCACCATGAATAAATGGCTTTATGGGACCAGACATCTGAGACTCTGCTATGGGAATCTTGGGGTCAAACTGGTTGGGAAACCTGGTCTGACTGTGTGAGTGGGGTGTGCAGGGAGTCAAGCAGGGCAACCCCTGGGTCACTGGAGCTCCTCACTGTAAAGGGGCTTCCATCCCAGCCGTGGAAGTCTCTGGCCTTGGCAGTGTGACTGCCAGAGGCCCATGAATACCCAGACTGAGAAGATCCCTTAAGAACGCCCTTAAACAGCATTTGCTTTCTCTCCAGCATGTATCTTGTGTTTTATTTAATTCTGGCTCTAATTTGCAGATTTTGAAAATCCACCCATGTTGTAATAACCATGCAACAAAAATTTATTATTATATTAAATAGCTTTATAAAATACAAGCATCTCAGTATTACTTGGATTAAAGAAAGGATTATATTGACCATTAATTTTTCAGTATGTGTAGGTAAAATTAAATAACCTTCATCTATCCTGTGAGCACTCTAGATCTGACAGCAAAGTCTTTGAAGCTGACATTCTCTTTGACATTACTCTGACTCCAGTGGAATAAAAATACTACTTAACACTTACCTAGCACTTTTTATCTTCAAACACTTTGCAAACATTATAATTAATGCTGACAACAACCTGGTGAGGCTTGTAAGAGTTATCCTCCCCAGGTGGTAACATGGGAGAAACACAGAGAAGTTGCTTATCTAAAGACAGAGGTGAAGAATAAAAGTTTGGTGTATCCAGTACTTTGTTCTCTACTTTGCCCACATCTCTATACAGCGTTTTGAATGCTGTTTATTGCTACTATTGCCCCATTACAACACATTTTAATCTTAAATCATGAAAGGTAAAAGAAACAAATGGAAATTCACATGCTGGATATTACACCCCCCACCCATATTATTACTGTAGGTGTATTTTGAAATGTGAATTCACTACATGTGATACACACACAAATACAAACAAGACCAAGAGACCTGAGATCACTGTGTACTGGTCTAATTTCAATTCATCAGAAATTACTACAATTGCCATTTCTTTTGTAGGCAAGGTTTTCTACTCTTTAAAACACTGCTATCATTTCCCTGTTGTGCAAATCTGACATTTTGTTTCCTAACTACCCAAGTAATGTTTGCAAAATCCAACAGCACAAAAGGTGCAGGGAAGGCAGCTGAAAATCCTTTTCACATTAGTTTAATCCCTGAGTGACACAGAGGTGACATGTTTAGTGCAATTGCTACTCTTGAAGGCAAACAGTTGGGAATCTTCTGCAGTAGGAACTCATTTTAGGTATTAAACAGCAGTAGCCCTTGTTTTTCCCCTCACTGCATTTCACGACCAAGGCCAGTGAAGGACCTGTGATTTCCCTGTTCTTCAGCAGGCATTGCTGTAACCATTCTTGAGCACCCCCGAATCTGCACAGGACAGAGCAGACTGCAGGATGACAGCCTACAACCCAAATATTGAATTATCTTATAGATGGCCCATAGCTGGGAAAGCATTAGACTAATACTGTGCCTGTTCTGTGGGAAAAGAGACTACTCTGTTATTTTCCTCCCTTTGATGCCCATGAAACTACGCATATCAAAAAAATTACATAAAACTTCAGCAGTGCAGTGGAAATCCATGAATAGTAGTTGCTACTGAGAATAAGTTTGAATGTAAATGACACTGCAATCATCTTTCAGGTGTTTGTAGGAATTATATTGTTGTAGAAAACTTCCGTTTTTTGTGGTTTAGGATCCTGTAATCAGAATCATAGAATCATAGGTTGGTTTGGGTTGGAAGGAACCTTTGCAGATCAGCTTCTCCAAAGCCCCTGCCATGAGCAGGGATATAATTCACTGGATCAGTTGCTCAAAGCCCTGTCCAACCTGGTTTTGAATGCTTCCAATGGGATATCCAAAATTTCTTTGGACAGCCTCTCTCAGTGTTTCACTATATTCACCATTAAAAATATCTTCCTTACTTCCAATCTAAATCCACCTTTTTTCAGTTAAAAACTATTGCCCCTTTTCCTGACACAAAAGTTGTTGTTAAAAAGAGTGTCTGTCTTTCTTACAACTCCCTTAAAATATTGAAAGATCTCCATGGAGCCTTCTCTGCTTCAGGCTGTACAAGCCCAACTCTCCCAGGCTGTCTTCATAGGAGAGAGGTTTCAGCCATCTGATGACTTTTATGGACCTCCTCTGGAGCTTTTCTAACAGACCCATGTTTTTGTTCTACTGTGTACCTTATTATTCTTAGCATCACTTGCCAAAATCAACTCCAAACATGCCTTAGATTTCCTAATGCCATCCCGACCCAGGCACTGTCCCAATATTCCTCACAGAAATCATTGGTTCCACTGCCTGTGCAGAAAGAACAACCATAAAAACCAGAGGAAAAAGTAAAATTTACTAGATTTCCATGGTTTCAATCCATGAAGGATTTCAGTCCTTGGCTTTTAATGTATTCCTTCTAAAGTTATTTGTATTACCCACATCTATGAACCACAGAATTTACATGAATAAGTTAATTTCACAAGTAATCTGAGTCTGTATCCCCCAATTGATAGGATTTCAGACACAATGTAAGTAACAGCTTCTTTCCTAGTCCCTTATATAAAATGCAGAGAAGAAGGAATGCAATTTTCAAAAGCTGATGGGTAGAGAGAGAACTACCCAAGGTAACACAAAGCATCCATGACAGGGCTGTTAAACCATCTGCCTTTCAGGAGCAATTAGATCCTTTATGCTGGTTGCCCTTCACTTGGGAGTCACAGCTCTGAGTAATCACCCAGGGTTTGGCACCTTTTAAAAAACATTAAAGAATTATTCTTTCCTATCAAAGGACAGCCAAAGGAGGAGGAGTAGATGCTGGCACAGTTTCATCTAACAGAACGTGGGTAGTCACCCTGAGTGCAATTAATTACTTTCCTTTGCCAGAGAATATTTAAAACACTGTTTTATCTGCCCTACAGTAATGTCTTAGCCACCAACCTAACTCTTGCAATGGGAGATGGTTTACAACCTCATTGCTGCTGGCTTATTTTTTAAGATAATTAAGTATCATTTGGGACAACTAAAAGAATGGTGACAATGGCTTTTGGTAGCTACACCACTTGCCTGGGAGGGGGAATCCTACATTTTAGACTATGATATGACCAGTTCTTAATTAAAAAAATACAAAATATTGGTTATATAATTAATAGATCATTCTGTAATGGATGTATTTATTTTGCTCAGTGCTGCAACCAGACTAAGGTACAAATGGGGTGGTGGGACACTAACAGCCTCTTCTCAAATCAAATTGGCTTAAATAAAGGACTATGCCAATGCTGGCACATATTTGATTATATTATTAGGTAGCTATGTTTGATTAATGACAAGATAATTCAAAGGGTACCAAAAAATCAGATCAAGAAAAAAACCCTTTTGTCCTGATTTTTTTGCCTCTTATTGACAGGTTGTGGATTATTAGGTGTTCAATATTAGTATATGTGAGACTTTTCTAGTCTTAGATGTTAATATACCCTGCCCCCTGCCTTTTATTTATTTATTTTTTTTAATTACAAGGGCTTGCAAGCCCACCACCTGGAACTGAAAGAAAACAAGCCACAAAGAAACAAAACCTGTTTTTTCACAAGCCTAGATGATGATAAATCTCCTTTCCTAAAACCCCCTGAAACTAATCAAACTCAAAATATATCGTGTTTCCCTAAATTAGACTCCTTTGTACCGTGCCACAGCCACTCGTCTGGAAAGCAATTCTAAGAGTAAAACAATGTTAAGGTGGTTCTTTGAGTCCTACAGATCAGACTACCTTACATAAAGCCTAACTGACAACTAAAGAGAGGCGTACCAGATATTTGCTTACTCTATACTTTTTTTCTATTTAACTTTTATCTCCAAGCCTGTGTTTAACCTTGTCCAGTGCTGTAAATAAAACTGGGTGCTTTTACTTCACTGGAGGTAAAGAATCAAAACCAGTAGTGCTAAATGCCTGAAATTCAAAGAAAAGATGGAGACTGTGGAAGCAGTTTTTGTTATTGTTGCATCACTGTCATACATGTAACATTACCTAATTCTATAATGTATATAACACCATGATATAGTTATTAATATAATGCACAGTATTGTTATAAGGTATTATCACTGTATTATATAATATTTTACAACAGAATATTTACATGAAATGGTTTTCATATTAGGATGTTGTAGATGCTAAAACTAATTATTTTTGGAAGTTAGCTTAGAATTTTTTTAACTATCCTCAATATTTCTTCAAGGTACTGCATATCTGGTTACATTTCTGTATCAAGCACATATCTGGTGATTCTCTTTGTTTTATATTTTGTACATAAATTATGGATTTTTCAGACAGTGTGTGGAATTTGCACCCAAAAAACAAAGAATTTATATCACAGATTACTAGTTTCTGCTTTTATAAATCCTTACAAACACATAAAACCCTCTTCATGCTTAGACAGGAGCCCACAAACAGACATGTACACTCTTACACCATAATCACAGGTGCACAGACAGTGAAATAGAGGTAGGCAAGTACAAGAGAAGCAGAATCATTTACATGGAAAGATGAACACCCATTATATAGTGGAAAACTAGTAGTGAAGATCTAGTTATAAGAAGCTGCATTTCAGTGCTCTCATTTCAACTATTTGCATGCAGAAGTAGTACAGCATTAGCATAACTACTCTGCAATATGGCATAATTGCTGGAGCAATACAAAACTCATATATTCTGAAAACATTTGTGTATATAATTTCTGCAATAATGTCAAAGGAAAAAGAGAGCAAAACCAACAACAAAAGATTTAAAACATTTTCTGAAGGGGGAGGGTTAAAAATTTGAGTTCAGCAAAGTTTTGATCTCTAGCTACCTCTATTTTCATCAACATACTCTATGCACAGAAGAAACTGTTAAAAAGCTGAGTACTGTAAGAACAATTTCAAAGCAGGAGTGTATATCATACGAACTATTGTTATTTATCTACCCCAGAAACTATTTCAGTAAATGCAGAGGTTTTCATGTGATGAAAAAAAAAATAAAAGACAGTAAATTCTTCAAAGTACCAGGCTATTTCTCCAGCACTAGGGGATACTAGCACATATAAAGCCTTTGGGTCTATATTGTATTCCTTTTAGAACAGACAGCTGGGAGTAAAAAAAGGAGCCATGCTGCCATAATTCTTAAAAAATCCCTGGCTCTTGGCCTTTAAGGGGAAGTCAGATATAATTTAGAAGTCTTTAGGTTACTTTCAAGAATATTGAAAGCAAACTAGCTGCTGGCCTGTGTCAAGCAAAGTAAAAAATTCGTTTTTGCTTTACTGATATTATTCCACATCATAAAGCTGGAAAGATTCAGTTACATTTTTCTATAACTGATAGACCAGAGCAAAACCAAAATTTATTGTCTTTCTTCTGTATTCAGACATCTCTCATGTCTCAAGTGTTTTACCAACTCTTCTACCAGTCTGCTTATGGAAAGTTGTTTATTTCTGAAAATAAAATATCAATGAAGGTTTTAAAGGAATAAATATGATGGACTGCTCAGTATAACAGTGCAGATGTAGAATAAATGTTGCCAAGACCTCTCTTAGATTCTTGTGGGTGAGTCTGTATTTCTTAAAAAATCTGTCAGTCTCCCTTCACCTTTCTGGGTATCAGTGCTATTACATATTTGAATATATCACTTTATAAAATAGCAGAATACCTGCAAGGATGAAGGAGCTGTGCGGCACAGCTGGAGTTGTTAATGCCCCTTTACACCAAGCCTGTATCATACAGGCACACAGGTAAGTTGACTGCACAGATGAAGCATCAACATAAAGCAGCTTTTGTCTGGTCCATCACTTTCTCCATCTGTATTCCAAGAATGTCAAAGGAGATGTCTGCCTTCCTGTACCAAAATAACAGTCATCACAATAATAACCTAAAGGAAAAAATCCCCCAATTAAAAAAAGCTATAAAAATAAACAACTTGTTCTGTTAGAAGCAGGGAATCTAAGCCTACTTCAAACTGATGAAGGTCTGCAGTCAATAAAAGCTGAGCTTTAGATAAAGAGCGTAATAGCACAATGAATCAACAAGATAGTGCTCATAGAGAACTATCCAATCCAACATGAGCACATATAATCAGCAGTTCAGACAATACATGGTTAAGGTGATGCAAATCGCACTGGTATAAAAATTAAGTGAGATGCTGGTATAGCACTTGTTTAAATGGTAAATTCCATTTGGAAGTGAATGTGCCCTGCCAAAACAGCAACGGAGCTATTCTAACACAATGCTGTGATAGAACCAAATTATGGGCTTTCTTCTGGCATATGGGAAGGATGATTGCTTCAAGGGGTGACACCTGCACTGACATGGTTTTACTGCAATGAGTTGGTTTTATTTATATCACAGGTTCCAGGGACAGTCAACTCGGTATTAAACAAGAAATCACAGCATCGTTTTATTGCGCAGAAGCCCTTTCTGACTAGAAGGCACATTAGGCATTTTTGAAATGTGCTGCACTTTGTTTCTCCAGCAGTACTGCAACTGCAGCGCTGCCGTCTACAGGCACAGCCTTACTACATAGTCCTCATTGCAAGGGAACAGCAATAAATCTGCTGCAGAAAACCTGAAGAAAACGCAGCTGGATGTGCTTTAAAAAAGGAAGGAATCAAGGCCTTAAGTGTTTCTCAGTTCTTCAGCCATTTTGTGTGTGAATATACCAGGCTGTATTTTAGCTGATACAAACAAACAGAACTCCTTGTAGGTGCAGGTCACATCTCACAGTGGTGGCTGTATTTGTGTCTGTCCCCCACTCACACCCTTCACCTCAGACACTGCAGGTTCACAGCCGGCAGGGGTAGCAGCCCAGGGTGTCCAGATTTTCATTCCAACTAGTTAATACACATCAACACAGCTCAGAGTAGACTGGGTCATTCTGGTATGTCACAGGTGATGCACAGGAGAATTTGTCTACTTTGCGCTATGGTTGGAGCCAAAATGCTTGGCTGAATCCAATTTACTGATGTGGTGAACATTGCTCAAATTATGGCATGCATTGCCTGCTTTAGAATGGCTTCAAGTCCCTGTAGGGGACTAGATGTCCAAGAACTGGACACATATCTTAGCACCAAAGCAGCCTGTTTTCTCTCCCATCTTGCTTGGAAATTTGTACTGAGTGAGAGACCGATTATGAAAGATTAGGCACATCTTTTTCTTAGTGTAGCTAGTATTTTTTTTCCTAGCAATAAACTAAACTGATGTCATCCAACTGAACCATACAGATTGTTGTGCATTATAGCAAAATAAACTCACTGTAAAGTCTATCTGCTGACTGCCATAAATACTACAAAAAATTTTACACCCATACAAGGTATGATCTCTTCAACACATAAAAAGTCTTCTGATAACTTAGTTATAAACTACAAAACTACATTAACTCTCTACACGATCGTGTGGACAGGCCATGCCACTTGTACAGTCCATAAGAAATTCCTCAGGATGACCTTTGGAGCAACCTCCAGGATCAGTTTAAATATGGCCTTCATGCTTCAAGGTACTCCAGGCAAATATCTTTTGCCACTGCTTCTAGATCAAGCAGTATTGGCTTTTAATGAATGACTCATCCACATAGTAGCACAGGGTTCCCATGAAAACCTTGTTAAATTATTCGTAGGTGGGGAACAAACTCATGTATGAAGAATATCAAATAGCCACAAGCAATATGCCTTTTAAAAAATATGTAAAAATACATGCCATAAAACATTTCCTATAGTATGATTTTAAGCATCTTTGTATATGTGCAAATGTAAGAGGGACATGAAAGACAGTATCAAATTCATCAATTTAATTGTAGTAATAAAAATCCTACATAATGACCCAAAAAACCCCTGGATTTTTGGCATTTCAGGTCTTGCCATCTCAAAATGCATAAAAAGAAGATATAATGATCCTAAAATAACATTTGCCATATTTGAAACATCTGTTCCAGTCTACACTTATAATTGTCCTTTGTTTTCATAATTTCCTTCTATCTTATCACATATTACTCAAAACAATGTAAAAACAGAGGTTGTCTGAGTTTTTAAGGCAGTGGGAAGGAGGAAGAGACATGCACATATTCCCATGCCCATGTACAGAAATTAAAACATGGTATAGACAGCAATGTTTATCACTTCAGTATCTTTTTATAGCGTCTCTGCTCTCAACTCAAAACCATTTCAGTCCTTCCACTCCCTCCAAAAACATTGCTTAAGATCCTGCTGAGAACTGACATATAAGTTAGACTTAAATAACAACAACAGGAACAAAAAATTGATCAAAAAGTATGCCTTCAGATGTTACCATTGTGTTTCAGAATACTTTTCTCTGACAAAAAGTATTAAATTACCATAATAACATATTAGACTCTGGCTATGATTAGGGGAGGGAAGATGATTGTTTTTAAAAAGTATTCAGAAGACATTTTTAGGCTCATTTTGGGATTATTTTTCATAGGAAATTAATAGATATCATGCGCTAGTTTTGTCTGTAAGGTAGATGATTGGATTCTACAACTGTGAAGACACTGGGTCTTCTTTATGGAAGAGCACTGTATAATCCAAAGCAGAAAATATGAAAGAAGAAAAAAAGCATCCCAAGAATTAGAAAGAGCATTCTAAGCAAAATAGCTAACTCGGAAAATCCTTTGATTTCAACTAAATTACGCTATTTTGTACAATTGTTGCTAAAGTTGTGGATCTAATTATACCTTGATATACAGTGGTGGATCAGGAACTTAAGGCAGCTACACTATTCCAGGCACAGCAAGAGACAGGTGCAATAGTCATAGAGGTATATGTATTATAATATTTCCTTCATATAACTGATTTTGTGATGTCTTTTAAGGTGAATCCCTCCAATATTGCTGCACTTATTCAGGCTAAGTCCTCTCAAATGTACTAATTTTCTAATTTATGAAGGTTGAACATACAAATTTGCCGACTCTGTCAAGTGTACCAAACACTTCCACTACAGATAGCAGTTGCATGCTGATTTTATAATCTAAGAGTCTGATTTCAAAGAAAGAAGAAGAGTAAAATCACTGGCAGCACAACATATTTACTAGGATACAAATAAATTAAACTGAAATTTTACTTTAAGGTGCACCAAAAATCTCCCAATTAGTGTTACAGTATTTTTATAGAAGTTTCTTTTTCATTAAGGCTGAACTAAAAACTTTAATGTACATTTTTGCATGTGTGTGTTTGCATGTGTGACACATTTTAAACAACCTGGATAGCAGACATCATTGTCTAGATACTGCAACCTGTATTCTGGTAAACCCAGCCATGACACCAGCTACATGTGTGTCTTTAGTGGCTTACTTGTTTGGAGGCTTTTATGTAAAAAATATACCTCAGTCACTCACTTAGAACTAGTGAAAAGCATTAATTATTTTACTTAGAGATTTTGCAATGGCATTGTAAAATATTTATGGCAATATTTTTTATTTATTCTAGAATTAAGGTAAATCCCAGTGTGACTTGTTTGGCCAATCAAGACTAAAAAATAGTCAAAACAGAACCAGATGAAAGATAGCGTTAACTATTAATCACAAAAGAGGAATGTTTCCTTGGACAATGAACCACTCAAAAAACAAACAGAAGTCAATTTACTTTGAGATATTCCTAAGAGACAAAATTGAGGAATTTGTATGATAAATTATTCATCATAGCTTATTCACACAATTTTAATTATGATATTCTTTCTGTAACAGTCTAAACATAGAAAAGCTCAGGGGACTGAAAGACTCCACGACCATTGATTGTAGGATGCAGAGTTCCCCCCTTTATATTGACAGCATGTGTGGGGACTGGATTCAATGGGTAAAAGCTGGTATCACCTGTAATCTTTACGGTTCATGGAAAAAGAGCAGGTGATGATGAAAAAGAATTAGCAAGCCTGGGATATCTCCCAAGAGCTGCTGAGTGAATTCAGAAGCAATTAAAAGCATTCAGCCCTTTGCAGGGTTTGGCCCCAAGGGCTGTAACAGAAGCAGTGACAAACAGCTGCTTCAGACAGCCGGACTGAGGAGATGAGGAGATGCCCAGGTTTCTGCACGCTGCAGTGTGCCCTGCTGGTTAGAGAGGGAAACGTGGATGCAGTGACTTCTCTGCCATTGCCGTGCTGTCCTTGTGAAGCAATAAAGCTGAGTTTTCAAGAGCTGAAGGGGCTGTGTTCTATGCATGAGGATCCTTATCTTCTTAAGAGAAGGAAAACCTCAGTACCAGCCTCACAGCAGTGGTAACCCATCTTGCAAATTCTGGCACAAAGCACTAGTCTTCATTGAGTTAAAAATAATAATAAAAACACTGCAGTAAGAGTGCAAACTGTTGAAACCGTCATACCTAGATCACTCTATCCCTTTTAAATTTTCTATAATGAGTTTTTTTGCCCTTGCTTTAAAGAGTGATTCAAAACTTTAGCATCAGAACAGCTGACAGGAAGTGAGAGAAGAGAGAAGTGAAACCTCAAAATATCACAGTCAAACCCCTTTTTTATTCCTTTATGCATCAGGATAGAGGTTAGAAAAATGGTGGTGTGAGAGCATATTCGGAGAACAGCAACAACAAAAAAAATCACTAACATTCCCTATTTTCAAAAGCTTGCTTTTCTTGAAGAAATTTTCCTTTCACTTTTAGTTAGTTGGCTGTTCTGGGAGCAAGACTACTGGACCAAAAAATCTCCCCTCCCCCCAAAAAAACCCCAAACCAACAATGACCAAAAATAAAACCCACACAATTCCAGAAAACAAACAAACAAGCAAAACCAACCCAGATTACAAAAGGAGCATTACTTTCTGTGTGATTTTGATGTGTGAACATTATTTGTTTCATTATTTCTGACAAGAGTGTAAGAGAGTGAAAAATGTATCTATAAACATGGAAACATCCCAGGGGTAGCTATTACAAATGTTACAGACACAATTTTTTTGTCTACATTTATATTACCCTGAACCTACCTCCACCACACAGCCACCTTCAGCAAAAAGTTCACATTTCTACCTTCCAGAATAGGCTGAGGTAATAACAAAACCTCATCCCTGAAACTCTAAGACAAGTTTATTTTTCTTGTTCTGTACTTCAAAGGAGCCCCTCTTTCCCAGAGCACTGTCATAAAGTACTTACGTGGAGCACAGGTTAGACAGATTCAAATACGGTGCAAATGGGAATAGGATAAACAAGAAAATAATGCGGAGGTATTTGAGTCTTGTAAGTTTTGGAAGATCTAGGATACAATCCAAATTCAAAGAGGGCAGGAGATTGGTTTATCCAACCAATTATCATTTTCTTCTTAAAGGAAGTCCTCACAAATAAAAGTTTTCCATTTTAACTAGGGGTTGACAAGACAGCAATGTTAACTCAGAATCAGATAAGATGTGACCCTCAGAAAATACTGAAGGAAACATAGAATGAAGAGTCCTAAAGCTCTTCTGATGAATCCTCTCCACATATATTCAATTTGCTTAATCTGCTTGCACTATGTGGCAGGAGAGGTCAGAGTACCATGGTCATATCCTTTTCTGCCCCAAATGTTGTATAACCCAGTAATGTTTCTATGTCATGTCTAGAAAAGACATGAGATGGCTGTGGTTGGCACCTTGGTACCTCAGCCTTAGCCATAAAGAAAGAAGTGTTAAAACAGTGCCTCCCAGAGTCTATGTTACACAGCTGTCAGGCTGCCAAAACAGTCTTTGAAATCCCCCAAAAACTTGCAGGCATTTTAATGCATGTAGTTCTTCACTCTCAAAAAATCCCAACCCTCCACCTTAGAATCTCCAAGCCATAATCTGCTTTTGAGTACCTCTTTACCCACTATTAAATGCAAAGCTTTAGTGAAATGAGGAAGGAGAGCTTCAAAAAGAAATGTAAATAGTGTCAGTACCATGAGATGAAATAGGATCAACCAGTACAAGCCTCTTCCAGTTGTACATCCAGCATATCCTTGGCAGAATATATTTTGTTCCAGATCTTCTGGAAGTAGCCTTTCAGATGGAAAAGTCTTTTCAAAATTGGAATTTCATCTCACCTTTCATCACACTAAGTTGCCTTTCCATTTCAGCTTCAGACAATTACGCTATTATTGCTCCAAGCACAACAGTTGTAATTGGGTGGCTAATCTCATCTATAACCTGGAGTAGAGGCATATTAAAAGCATTCACCAACTATCCTCTCTCTTCTCTACTGAAACAGTAGAATTATGATTTTCATTTGGAGGGGACCTACCTGGGTTACAGAACGAAGCCATTATGCAGCCAATATGTTGATCCTATACTTGGCTCTTATCTTGCCTCTTTAGAAAAGGCACAATTTGATTCCTGAAAGGCCAGCTGGAGAAGCACTATCCTCTTGATGAGAGCTCTCAAGTGGGATGGTGACGTTCCTGAAGGTGAAATATTTACGTTCTGCAGCTGAGGAAGCAGAAGCACCATTTTTTCAGGTCTTTGTTAACTGCCTACTGCTCGCAAGGGCAAATTATTCCTGGAGCACTGTACAATTAAGACAGCTGTTGGGACAATTATTTCCATTCTCCTGTGCACCTCAGAGTTACTGTCTCCTGCTGTGTAAACTTCTGTCCAAGTGCAGGTGAGCAGGCCAATGCATGTAGGAGCATATAAATAATAAAAATAAATATAAATAAATATGCATGAAACTAGATAGAGGGGGAAAATATCAAACTGTTTCTCAGCACTGGACGGTGGCACGAAGACAAAGACTCCAATACAAGTTTACAAAGACCCAAGCTATTTTTATGCAATTCAAAAGCAGGCATAGAGAAGCTAAAAAAATAGAGAAAATATCTATCACTACCATGAAGAGCTAAGATCTCTAATATCCTGATTTACTACCTTACTTTAACACTTCTTGGGAGGGACTTGTAGTACAAAGGAAGATGAATGTGTAGCACATCAAGATCTTGAAATCACTTCAACACTAGGTTGCTCTTATCTAATTTTTATATTTCTCTTCTCTTTTTTACAGACCACTGACTTTACCACAGTTAAAAGTACTTTTGGTATGAATAAAAAAAGTATATCAGAAGGCACTACTTATACATTTTAATTGCCCTCTGATCTCTGCTGATTGAGACATGGCTACTGAATTTACAAGTAATTGAGTGAGTACTAACACCTCAGTTGTTGACAGGGGTCTCTACTGAACTGCATGGAAGTAGTATATAATAAATTTTAGAAACATAATTTATATCTTAAAATTCCTGTTGTTGTATTATCATCAAGATAATACAATTTGTGTTCAAATGCAGTGCTTTTCCTTGGGTGATTGCTACATGCCCACACAGAAGCAAATAATCTGTTTTCAGCCTTCCTGAGGAGAAACAAGAGTGCAGAGTGAATTATATGAATGAAGTGATTACACAGACATCTGCTAAACTTGTTTACAAGAACTCCAGTCCTAAGTGACAAGTCAGGCTTGAGACCAAACCCATCACTGCTTTTGAAAGCTGCTATTAAAGTCTGTGCAGTTCAGTGCAGTCACATTAAAGCCTTTAAAGTATTACTAAAGTCATTGAACTGACAGTAGACTAAGTCAAACTCATCTGCTACCAGGTTTACCAATGAGATGCAAGTAATTCCTGAAGCAAAAACATATCATTCACCAGGAAAATAAACCCAAACATTTCTTTAAATTCCTAGGGGTTTCACATTCATTGCATATTTTGCAAAAATATCGAGCTTTTTTCCATTTGCACTCACATTCTCCACATGGATAAGGCTAAAACCCCCAATATATTAGATATCTTTTTTTACAGTGATTGGCGGACATGTTTTTTTTTTTTTTCCTCTTCAGTAATAGTTACAAGGTAGTAATTGACTGTGGATTTTATATGTATGTGCATGTAGACAGATATTTCAGTACTGCATTGACAATAATTTCGTGGTGCAAGGCAAGAAGATGTATGTTTTACAGACTTTATGAAAGCTGGCCTGTGGAAGAGCAATGAAATAGCATTGCATGTTGGCATTATTAAGCTGCAAAGTTTTTCTGCCACAGATGTTTATGAATCTGTGGATGCGAAAGTGAAAAAAAATTGGTTTCAGTCTTGGATTTCTTTTTCCAGAAGTAGCCTTTTCTTACAGAAAGAACAAATTCTTTGTGAAAAAATAATCTTGGGGGAAAATTTGTTTCTCTGTGAAAACCAGTCCCTTTAAAATTGTGACAGGGGATTCCATGAAAAAAGACCCGTAAAGTTTAAAAATCTCATATTATAATGCAAAATAGTTCTCTATACATAACAACACTAAATAAACCAGGTGCATAATCATTTTAGAGAGCAGAAATATCTTAGGAGCAAAGACCACTGTTGCACACCAGTCTCAGGGGAGAAACTGACTGCTTGGCCAGTCCTTTGAAGGTAACACTTACTGAACTTGACCTTGAGGATACAATTAGACCATAGTTTTTTGCATGAAACTAGATAGATCTTTACATCAAAATGAGAAAAAAAATACTGCTTCTTTTGTATTTTTTTTATTCAGCTGCCAACTTTGTGTGAGTTCAGTCTGATTGTCTTTTTTTTATTCATTCACAAAACACAGTATTTCAGAAGTATTATTGGTTTAGTGCTCATTATTTAAAGTAGGTTTTCTTTTCTAAAAAAGTGATTTCTTCCAATTAAGCCCAGCAGCCATACATTTCCCTCCCAGCTTTCTGACAATACTTCACGACTATGCAATCAGCCATTCAGAGTATCAGTAAATTCCATATTCTCTTTAAAAAAAAAAAAA
>VZTX01023455.1:1042385-1125533 GCA_013400915.1 Pardalotus punctatus
AACAACCATTTAGAAGTTCAATAAAATCCAAATTCCCTTTAAAAAAAAAAAAAGTGTAGGGTACGCAAAGCAGCCAGAAAATAAATTTGCCTTTTATCACAGAGAAATTTCATAGAAAGCATGGCTGGAGATATACCCCACTTGTCTGGATATACTGATTTTCCTCACCTTCATTTTTTCCAATGTTAACGTACTGGCCCAACTTTCCACTCAGTCTGATGAAAGTGGAGTTTCAGATATAATATTTTTTTCTGACTTCAGACATGAATTTCAGTAGCACTCAAAATACTACCTTGTTATAAAGGCATGGTCAGAACTGGTGTTCAGCATAGGCAAGAAAGAGGCAAGGAAAAGAGCTGTTCAGTGGATTTCCACCTCCTGCAGGCCCTCAAAGATCAGTCATAGATTGGTTTGGGTGGAAAATGACCTTTAAAGGTCATGTAGTCCAGCCCCCCTGCAAAGAGCAGCGATATCTTCAACCAAATCAGCTTACTAAAAGCCCATCCAACCTGACGTTGAATATTTCCAGGGGCATCACCACCTCTCTGGGCAGTGTTTCACCACCTCTCTGGGCAGTGTTTCACCACCTTCATTTGTAAAAAGTTTCTTCTGTGTAGTCTGAATCTACCCTCTTTTAATTTAAAACCATTACCCCTTGCCCTACCACAACAGACCCTCCTGAAATGTGTCTTTCTTGTAAGTCCCTTTTAGGTACTGGAAGGTCTCCCTGGGGCTTTTTCTTCTCCAGGTTGAGCAATCCCAACTTTTCCAGCCTGTCTTCATAGGAGAAGTATTCCATCCTCCTCTGGACTCACTCCAACAGATCTATGTCCTTCCTTTGCTGGGGACCCCAGAGCTGGATGCAGCACTGTGGGTGGGGTCTCACCAGAGCAGAGCAGAGGGGCAGAATTCCCTCCCTGGCCCTGTTGCCCACGCTGCTTTGGATGCAGCCCAGGATACAGCTGGATGTCTGGGCTCTGAGTGCACATTGAAAGATCACATCCACCAGTACCCCAAAGGCCTTCTTGGCAGGGCTGCTCTGAATCTGTTCATCCCCCAGCCTGTGTTGATTCTGGAGGTTCCCTTGATCTAGGTGTAGCCTCTTGCACTTGGCCTTGTTGAACCTCATGAGGTTCACGTGTGCCCATTTCTTGAGCTTTTCCAGGTCCCTCTGGATGGCATCCCATCCTTCAGGTGTGTCAACTGCATCACTCAGCTTGGGGTCATCTGAAAACTTGCTGAAGGTGTGCTCCACCCTGCTGCCTATGCCATTTATGAAGATACTAATCAGTACTCATCCCACTATGGACCCCTGCAGAGTGCCCCTTGTCACTGACCATCTGGTCATTAAGGCATTGACTACTGCCCTCTGGTTGCACCATCCAGCCAATTCTGATTATGGCATGTCTCAACTTCTCCTCCTCCCCTTTCTCAACCCAACATTCTCCTCATCCTCCCTTTCTATCTCATCCTTGTGGTGTGGTACATCAGAGTGTGCAACCACAATCCTAATTTCTGCATCCTAATGCTGACATGCTTTGTATAGCTTTTTAGATCCTACAAAGGACAGGGAATTCTCTCATCTGCCTGTGCTGAACCCCTGAGTGAACAGCTTCCAGAGCCCAATGAGTTTAATTTCTTTGGAGTTTGTGAGGCACTACAGAGAGAAAGTCCCTTAAACATCCACCAAGAGCCACCCCAAACATCACTGATCTTTACAAACTGGCTGTCACTGAGATCTTCCAAACTATTGCACTGGGAAGATACTAAGAAGCTGTCAAAAAATTTAGTTTTGCAGAAATGGGTTATGCTACCTTTCAAAATTCAGATCAGCCAACAACTGCCATCTATGGCTTAAGCCATCTCTGTGATCTATGCTTAGGAAATTTGTTTACTTCAATTTTTAGAAGGATTGTAGAAATACGATCTTAATGATTCAAAACCTTTTAACTTTCTCAAGTTTTGAATTTACATTTAATTTCACATCAAAATCACTGAAAATATTAATTATATAAATATTATGTCAAATCACAGTTTAGGTTGTTCCTGTGGAATTCCATGAGTTTAAGTCTCACTCAGGAGGAGCTTTGTGCTTTGTAACACTACACAGCAATTTTTGAAAGGCACTAATTCAAGCCAGATGTGGATCTCTTGTTGAATTATAGTGTGACTTTAATGCTTAATTTTTATTTCCTTTTATCTAGGTAGAGATTGAACAAAAATATTAAACTTTAACAGTAAGACCAGTGGAAACCACAGGGTAACTTTAATCTCTCCTTGGAGAAGGTTTTGCCGATCTAAAGGCCCTGAGTCAGGTGGGTACTTGCAAGATCCTAATACGTTTGGTTCTCTACTGGTTATCTTGCTGCATCAAGGCACTAACATGAAAGTGGTTTTGCTTTTAGGCATGATAAATAGAAAATGAAAAAACTACCCATTTTATATACAAAGAGAAAAAAGCCACTTATGCATACTCCTGACACAAATGCAATTTGTTTCTATACAGAAAGCAGCAATACAAATTCTATGCTAATGGTTTTGTCATGGGAAAAACAACTTGGAAAACAGGAATCTATCATTACCCTAAGCAGTATAGTTTCCTTTATAGCCATGCATACTCCTAGAAATACAAACATTGGTGTTTAAAACGAGAGAGATATTAAGAGGAAATCTACAAATAATTATGTAGACATAGTGATTTTGCAATTTATACTCAAGCTGAAAACATAAACATAGAAAAGAAATTTTAAAAACAATTTAACAAGATGTGTTAACATACTGGATCAGAAACAAGAAACATTATTTTAGTTAGATTCATAAGCTTAAATATGTGCAAAATTGTGTTTGGAGGGTTTTTTCTGTTTGTTTTGAGTTGTCAAATACCTATCTTCATAATTTGAGATCACATTTAAAGCACATATGGTCCCTTGAAACTCCTCAAGGCTTTTTAACATTATAGTTTCCTAAGCATATGTGATTTTTTAGTGAATACACACTGTTTGGCTAAGTGCTTCAATGCTACAAATCAATTCAGACTTTTAATAGTCTCTATAAGATCTATTCAAATTTCAAATCTATAACTGTATTTTTAATCCAGGATTAAGTAACAGGAGAGCTGTAACACTTCCAAGTGCTGAGTGTCAGCTTTGTTTAAAAGCAACTCTGTCTTTTATATGAGATGATTCTGTTCTTCCTGTGAGCAAACAAAAAAAGCCATTGAACACAATTCCACACAGTTCTATTTAAGCTTATGAATCTAACTAAAATCACATGTCTTGTTTCTGAAACATAGTGTTAAGGCATCCTGTAAAATTGCTTTTAACATTTCTATGTTTGTGTTTTGAGTCAGAGGATGCTTTGAAAACTGTTGACTTGATAATAACTGGGTCTGTGTGGGCAGTGTGACAGATAGCTGTTATGAATTCAGTAATAGCTCACATGCAGCTCTGGATATTAGAAATGGATTTTCTCATGTCACAGTCCTTCTTCTGTTGGTCAGATACCTAGAAGGAAAAAATGAACAAAAGGAAACTTGAATAGTTTACTTAGCTCAGCAATGGGGACTGGTCACACACTTTGTCTTCTCAGGTACCAGGCAATTTACTGAATTAAGAGAGAAGCTTGAAAGCTTTTGTAATGTAATCAGTCCTGTGGTACAAGTTGGCTGTGGTTTATTCCAATGGGGTTGGATTAATTCTGCATCTTTTTGCCACCACCAAACCTCCAAGTATCCTTTATTTTCCCTGAAAGACACAAAGTTCCCCAGCTCCATCTCAGATACCCTCTAGACTGGCTTATTTATCATTTACTTGAAGGAAATAGAGCATAGAAACCAACATTACAAGTATTGCTTTGTTGGAAAGTAATAAAATCAGCTCCAATAGGAAACAAAAAGCACCTTTCAGATCCTGAAAACAGGGAGTTCATGAGATACACAGAGCTTTGAAAAGGTGGTTAATCATATCAAGGGAGACAGGAGGGTACTGAAAGCATTGGGTCACCTCTACTGTTCCTTGAAAAGTTTTGAAAGACATGGACAGAAAACCTACCTGCCTTCATTCTGATTACCATCATTAAGGAAACACATTTACTTCCTCCCTCCATCACACCCTGAGCTGCCTGACCAGCTGAGGCCTGATGTTGGGATGATATGGAGCTTATTCCCAGAAGCTCCTTATCTCTAAAAATATCCCCGTCTACCTATTTCCCAAACATGAGCTGGGATACTAACTACTACAAGCCCTGCTGCCTGAGATTTCAAGGGGGTAAGAGCGACCCTGCAGGAAGGGTTTGATAACTTTCAGTGTGTCATGAGGCCAAATGAACTGTGGAAAACACCGTGGGACAGCCACATCACAGCCCTGACTTTTTAACAATAGCTGCAGGACTTCAGGTCAAGTGTCATATACTCACTTGTGCTTTCATGTACCCTTCTGCAGTATTTTACACAGTTTATCGGATACAAAACAAGAGCTAAAAAAAAGCTGAGGGATGGGAAATGTTAAGGTGAAAACTCTAAAATACCTCATATCAATCTAAAGCTCATATTTAGGACCTGACAAAAATTAAATGCTTGTGGTGTTGTCAGTGTATTTAATAAGAAATGCTAACTTCTTTAGCCATGTAAAAGAGGCAATATGCTGAATTCAGTCTTATTTTCTATGATGACTGAAAATATATAGAAAAAAAGAATAATAAATCGGTGGAGAATTCTTCAAATGTGTTATCTAGCAAGAATGTAAGATGAAATAATTAACATGTCACCTATCTGTTTTCTCCATAGTATCCCACCAGACAAAGAAGAACAGCCCAGTGTCTATACCAGAATTCTCAGAAGCTTCCACTGTTGACCTGTGAAACTGTTCCAGGACCTGACATAATGCTCTGATATATTATTGCACATCTTGATCTTATTTAACCCGAAAATTCTTAGCCAAAAATGCTGTCTGTAAGAAAATTTTTTTATGACCATTCTACTTTTTCATCAATTCATATATCTGTGGGAGGTTTAATGTTCAGAATTCTGAATACTGCATTGTTTGCTTGTTAAATGCATCACAGTGCATTTAAGATCCTTGCACACTTGCATGATCTTAACTTAGGACTTTTAAGTATTTGAATTCCTTTCAGAGTGCTAAAAATTCTGATCTAAGTCTCAAGAGCTACTCAACAATTGGTAGAATATTTAGTCACCTAAAACTGTTATGATGTAATTTCTGTCTTTTTGTGAGTATGCTGTAGCTTCACATTTGAAACATATGTAGTTGATGAAATGATTTATGATATTCAAATTTTGTTGTTCAGCTTGGAATTATTATGGTTATATATGCTACAGAATTTAATTTAATTAAACCACCAATTATGTTCTGGGCAAGTATGTTAAAAGGAAAAAAAAAAACAAGAAAAAAGACTCTTCTAAGTTTAGTCCAAAGACTTTTGCCATGTTTTCTATTTTACAGTAGGTTTTTATCCTAGAAATGTTGCAATGCCATCACATATTTTTAATTAGAATATTACAATAACCCTTACCCATGCTTTCATTGTAGTACTTATTCATCACTGTAATTTCCTCTCAGATGGTCTGCCAAATTCAGTTTGATAGAAATGACAACAATGAATTCAGCTGCCAGATTTTTTTAACACAAAGCGTATAGTATTTATACATTGTTACATTCATATATTTTTTTCATATCGGTTCAATGGCAGCAAATCCCTATTAAACCTTAACGTAAATATAACATTACTTTTGTCTGCATTCATACTTTTTATCAGAAATCTATTGAAATATTGTAACTAGGTATCCCCTTGTCTGCATACAGTCATAGGAGTCACAGTGCATGGATAGGCAGAACCCTCATGAATCCTTCTACAAGATGACATTTTACAGTGAAACAAACACTTAAGAGTGAAACCACCTCTGACAGAAACACGTACTTTGTCACATAGTTTCCTGTCCTTCAATTATATTCGTGTATCTGTATAATGGGAGAAGGAGTCACCATTATGCAATATGGGAACTAATCTACATTTAAACAGTATTTTTTTTCTTTTTAATCCACGCTTGTTCCCTCCTTCAGATCATTTTACAACTCCACAAACAGTTCTGCCTTGGGAGTAGAGGGCACAGCACGGGGACAGAAATGATCACCCAGGAAGGAAGGTTAATTGAATATCCACAGATTCTGTATCATGGAGGAACTGGCTTTCTCACATTCAGTAACAGATTTAAAAAAAAAAAAAAAAAAAAGTTAAAATGCACAGCTAATCCCCTTCCTTCCGAGAGGGAGATGAAAGAAAGGGAAAACAGATCTGTTAGAAATGGCAGCTATTTCACTTAGGATACCATCCGAAAAGTTCAAACACTGTACAACAGCAGTACAAAAACCTAAAGGAAATAGTGTTGCAAGCACTCAAGCCCTGTGCTACTCATTAAGCAACCTGCTTCCCTATATACTCAGAACTTCAAACATGTCTTTGTTCTTAACATTTGCTTTCAAGATTTATAGGCATACTCACTGTGCCTGACATAAATGCTTTTGCACACATTATGCTTGCAAAACCTCATAATGGGCATGCAAATTGATATTTATTCACTCAAAGCCAGTAACTACACATAACTACTGCTGCAGTATCTGTTCAAAGTATCCACGATATGCTGGTGTATCCATCAAAATCTTCTTTTAACTCTTTTCCAAGCAGTGTTCATCAGGGAATAAGTATAGGGGTTTTTTTTTCCCCAAGCAGCGGTCAGCAGGGAACTTGTATAGGGGCTTTTTTTACTGCTTTTTCTGGGGTGTTGTGGCTTTGTTTCTTTGTTTTGTTATTTGTTTGCTTGGGATGTTTTAAGTATTAGTAGGAACAGCCACCAAAGAGCTGTAGAGGCTGTGCAGCAATAATTGTTGGAGCTGGCTGACCTCCGTTGAGAGGGGACTATGTGAACAGAGCACAGACAGCAACCACGCTTCCTTCCAGTACCTTCAGGTGAACTGCTTGTTTGCATTGTTATTAAAACACAATTATGCGCAGTTTTACTTTCACAGAATAACATTCTAGGGAAAATGAGATTCTTGCCCTAGCAACCACAGAAGCTGGATCAAGTGCTCTGCCTCATTCTCTCTATGCCCACAAACCTGCCTCAGTAATAATCAGTAGGCTTATGGAGATTAATTGAAGATTGTGAAGCTCTGATAATGAATTTTACATCAAACAAGCACGTAAGGCTTTTAATCACCAGGCCTTTAGCCCAGAACAGTAACAATAGTCATTATTTCCTCCCACCACCTTAAAAGAAAAAAAAATCCACCATTTTCTGATGGTGGATTTCACTCTGAATCAATTTGTTATAATGCTACCTTTCTCTCATAAGGTTAGTATAAGCATTTTTGAAATTTGGACACAAGAACAAACACACCAATTATCTGCACTTCTATTAATAAGATGAAGAAAACAATTGCGAAAATAATTATATTATGATCAAAGAGAAAAATCACAACTAGAGTTAACATGAAGAGGTTTTATCTGTGGAGGACAGAAGACACATTACTTTCCCATTCAGCTTCACAACTTATGTAAGGTTAAACCACCACTATTATTTTTCTACTAAAGAACTGTTAGAATGAAGTTTGTGAGGAATATAAAGAAAATGGATCAAATATGTTGTTAAGTCCCCAGGATGTATTAAGAAACCACTACTCAGTGTGCTAGCTTTGTGAAAGGAAACTTCAGCTGCATTCTGCTTTGAACTATTTTCATACTTGAGCAGGTCAATTGGTTTAGATTGATCAAACATTTACTTGTAATCAACATGATCAATTCATACATTCGATTTCAATACAGTGACTGTTCAGAGGCAAAATGAAACAGACCCTATAGTATTGCCATCCATGATTTCACACCCTCCAATGACTGGGACTTGCTATTTCAAAGACAGTGCACTTCTTTCTCCTATCATTCAGAGCAAAAATTCTCTTACTTTTCAAACTACACATTCATTTCAAATTGTACTGTCAGTGCATTAATTGTGTACAGCCCAAAATTTGTATTTGTAGCAGGAAATGGGAGATCCTCATTCTATAGAAAGGAGATAGTTGGCTCATATTTTTAAGAGATAAGGCATATTTGCTGTTGTCTTGCTTAATTAAGAAATAACCAACATGAATTTAAATTCAAGGTAAAAGGCACTTTTATTAATTTCTGTTACAGTTTAGGAAAAGGACACCAACAAAAAGCTTCAAAGAGTGGTGGAAAACTGAAAAGGAGGTGTTGATATAATATGTTTTGTACTGTGCAATTAGTTTGTATTAAGCTAAGCCTAAGCCATAAAGATCATTACTTCTGTGATTTTTAAAGCTGGGATGACTTTCTTGCAGTATAAAATTATACATTCATCCTTATTCCAAAATTATTTGGGAATACTTGTGTCCAAGTAATTCTTCCAAAAGTATCTTCCTTTTTTTATTTAATACTTTCTTTAGATTTAATGAGTAAAGTAGCTGAAACAGTGATGTGTGGTGACTGGTTTTCCTCAGTATTCTGCTGATGTTCTGCTAGTATTTTTACTCTGAACTTCCTTATTTAAGCTTTCATTTCTACCTTGGGAAAGCTCAAGGTGCATGAAAATAGACACCATTCTCAACCTGTGCTCAATACAATTTTGTTGGGAAAGAGGACACTGCTGCCATATTAGACTGACTGCACATATAAAAAAGACACAGGATTGAGGTTTCCAGCTTCTGAATTTGCCTCATGATATTCTGAACTATGCCTGAGGCAAGCTTTTAACTTCCAGACTTTATTCTTGTTTTCAAAGTGAAAGCTCTGTGGCCCTAAGACAATTTTATTAGTTTTCTTTCCTTTTCTTTTCTTCTCCTTACATTTTTTATACATAGATCATAAACATGGATTTCATCTTGCTTTGTTTACATAGAACAGATTTAGTTCCCTTATAAATCTGCAAAATGGAAATAAACACTTGTGAATGCTGTCATGTTTAAGCCATTAGTCACAAGCCTCAGAAGACAAATTACTCTAAGCATGGTTCAGGAACAGCAGAAGACTGCTCATTCTAACTCATCTTTATTACAAAAAAAACCCAATCTTGCACTATCTTTTTATTTGACCATTTAGGTAAGGTTTCATGGGAAAGACAAAACTAATGCTTGAAAGAAGGTTTTTATAGAAACCCTTTTTTTGTTTCATTTAGTAACATTAACAGTAAGACATAAGCATTTCTGTCCTTAGTAGTCCTACTCAATACTGTATCTTCCCTCTATATGTCAAATGAATCAAATCCATTCTCCAAGAAAACTCCAGCAGGCAAAAAAAGATGAACACTGTGAGTAGACCAAAGATATATACACACACTGATGAGCTTCTCCAGGTATATTGGGAACAAATATATTTTTGTTTTTCCTCTCAGCAGGTGTCACTGGTTTGCATCTCTGCTGTACTCAGCTATCCTCCTCAGAAAATACATAGGAATCTTTGAAAATAAAACTTTGACAACTATACCCTTTTCAAACGATGTCCAAAATTATCCAGTGTGTTCCAAAATTACTACAGGGAAATATGAGAGAGGTAGTTAGTAAAATTGCATCAATCTCATTACACTCAATTAGAAGAGGGGTAGAACTGCATGGTAGGCTTTGAAAAACAGACTTCTGGGAATGGAATTGTATTTAGAAGGAAGAATTTGCAATCTCTTGTTGTTTAAAACAGAGTCACTCTGAACAGTAGTAGAAGGATATAGATATAAAAATTAATTTAGAGAGGATTTAGACACAGAGCATGATTAATTTGCAACACCAGGGGATTAACCCAAAGACCTTTGGTGCCTTTCTTGTCATGCCTTGCAAGATCAGTTCATTAGATATTCAGTTTATTCTATAAATGTATCATTTATATTCTATAAATGTTTGTTATCAGCAAACACATCAGTAAAATTCTAGTTCTAACAATGCTAAGCAACTACAAGATAAACCCCAAGCTATCTCCAGTCATCACAGTTTCTCAGGCTTTGTGATTGCATTACTACCATTTTCATATTTGAAAGAAAAAGCACCACAATAACATAAGTTACTCTAACACATCCCCAGTCAGCTGACAGCGCTCACTGGAGATAATGGCTACAGAACTGCTCATCCAAATTTATCATCAAGCATCATATCTTTGAAACTACTCATTATGTTTAGCCTCCCAACAAATGCCATATCACAAGCATTTCATCTTTAATTTTAATGCAGAAACTGAGAAATAGTTTTAACTACTTACTCAGTTTAAGTAGCAGAGGAAATATTATTACGTGATCTGATCAGAAAATTTCACAAGAAAATCATGCTTCCTTTCTCCATCTACATATGAAGCAATAGTGTTGGGTTGACTTCCAACATTTTACAGTGCTGTCTTGTTAGCACACAGAATACAGGAGCGGTGCCATGAAAAGTTAGCATCACTATGGTTATTCTGTCTTTGAATGTGTTATAATGGCTCCCAAGTTTCATGTGTTTCCATATATCAGTCGTGTTTCCTGAGAGGTTACACTTCCCAATGCGAGGTAAAAGAAATCTGGTAAAACAAGAATAGAAAAAGCAGACCTGTTGTTTTCCTAGCAAAGCATAAGACTGTTGCCCATATCTAAACTACAGAAATGAATGCATTTATTGCAGACATATTTCAGCTACTCTGATGACTGCTCTTCACAGGAGAAGGAAAACATAAGAAAATGGCCTTTCAGACCCTGCATAAAAAGCTATTGATTTCACTGGCTACAATTTAGCTTGTATCTCATTCTCTTTAGGAAAAAAAATAAATTACTCAGCTGGGGCACATAATTATTGCCAGCAGCATAAGATGCCTTACAGTGTAAGATCACACTAACACATTAATTTTTTCTTTGACACCTCTGTGAGAAACAGGGAAGAGTCCTGCCTATTTGCCACAAGATTCATAAGCAGTCTCACACTATGTCTCATCCTGCAAATTCCCTCTACAAAGAATTTGTCATCATAATCACTGAGCAAAGTATGTGCTACGTTTAAGAACAGGTTGCCAAAGCCTAATGGAAATTCAAACATATTGTGGAACTGAGAGACAAAGTAAGATAAATTGTTATGCTTCACTGTTCAGTCTGAATTTGGAGAACAGTACACAAATGCAACACAGAATCACAGAATGGGTAAATTTGGACAGGACCCCAGCGGGTCATCTGGTCCAACCACCCTGCTCAAGCAGGGTGATCCCAGAGTACATGGCACAGGATTGTGTCCCGATGGTTCTTGAATATCTCCAGTGAGAGAGACTCTCTGGGCAACCTCCAGCGCACAGGCACCCACACAGTAAAGAACTTTGTCCTCATATTCAGGTGGTACTTCCTGTGCACCAGTTTCTGCTCACTGACTCTTGTCCTATTTTTTGGCACCACCGAGCAGAGCCTGGAGCCATCCTCTTGACACTCTCCCTTCAGATACTGACATTCATGAATGAGGTCCCCTTTCAGTTGCCTCTTCTGAATCTGGACAAGCCCAACTCTCTCACCCTTTGCCTGTGAGAGAGGTGCTCCAGTCCCTTGATCATCTTTGTCACCCTCTGCTGGACCTGCTCCAGGAGCTCCACGTCTCTCTTGTATTAAGAAGCCCAGACCAGGACACAGCACTCCAGATGTGCCTCACCAAGGCTGAGTAAAGGGGCAGGATCACCTCCCTCCACCTGCTGCTAATGTTGTTCCTAATGCACCCCAGGATACCTGTGGCTTTCTTTGCCTCCAGGACACACTGCTGGCTCATGGACAGCTTGTTGTCCACCAGGACTATTTGCTGCATTCTCTGCGGTTTGTTCTCCCTGGAGCCATTTAAATCTGGCATGGTGGCTGTGGTAACGCCCTCACGTCAGCCTCGCCGGCTGGGGCTGCAGGACCCTGTCAGGCTCCTGCGCATCTCTCAGCTGTTGCTAAGTACATCTTTATTCAAAAGAGTATTAGCTAAGTGGTTTTGTTTCTCTCAACTCCATTCATCTGCAATCTTCTGACAGTTACAGAGTTACTCAGCAAGCTATTGTACGCGTAAATAGAAAGCAATCTTGAGAAACAGCATGGCAGTTTTCTATTCCTTGGTTGCTGTTTGAAGAGCACTGGGGATAAAATGATGCCTGAAGATTTCATATTCTTACCAGATTTGCTTTCTATTTCATAAAACAAGGTTATTCCATATTCTGAACCATAAACCTGTGTTTGCTCTCATATTTTTCCTGAATCTCTCATCCTAAACAAGTAGTTATGGTATGTTCTGACCGAAATGTCTTAGAAAAAGATGTTTACCTCAATAAAAAGGTCTAAGTCCAGATATAAGGTTTCCCCACAGAAAATATTTATTTTTCTGGAAAACTGTCAAAAAAAGTTTATAAGTAAAAGTAGTAATCATTAATTACCACAGAAAAGTAAGTAAGATAAATGTGGAAGATATATTCTGCACATGTTCTAACAAAAAATATAAGCATAATTATAAGAAAGTGAGTAATCCCAGTGGCCTGTATAACTGCTATGAGAAGATCATATCACCAGGATATAGAAGCTATTTTTGCTTCTCAGGGAATTGCTGGATTTTTGGGATTCCAGAATACCTTTGAAAGGTCACTTTGAGCTGATTAAGAAAAGAGGCAGACTGAATTACTGCATTACAGCTTATATTGAGATGCATAACATGTCATTTAAACTGAAGAAATTATGGACTAAACAATAACAACATTTAAAGTCAGCTCCACAGATCAAACAGCAAGCAAATGAAAAGCTATAAAGAAAATAGCTGTGGTAACTTTAGTCGAAACACTTACAGGAAAAGAATTTTCCATTACTGAAGACATTTGATTATTTACTACTTTATGTGTAAAAGAAAGCCATAAGTTCTGTAAAGCAGTCTTACACACAAGGCAGCTCTTCAAGTTCTTGTAGGACTGTTCTACATGTTTCAAAACACCTGAATGGGGCCAGCAGGCACCTGCAGGCTGGTGGGGTTGTGTCCTGCCTTCCTGCCTTCTGGGTGAGGAAATGGGGATAGGGCTGGAGATGGCTACTGAGGTGGGCTGCGAGATCAAGGCAGGGAGGTCCAGGATGCTGTGGTACCTCCTGAGCATAGGGGAGGCTGCTGCCAGGGCCTCTCTCAGCTCCCTCTTGCTCATCAACCCTCTGGCATCCACAGACTGGATTCCACCATGGTGCCCAGCTGGGAAAAGGACAGCACACAGACCCCAGGCAGGTGCCAGCTGCAGAAACTTCTGGTACTGACTGCATCTCCCATGATGGCTCTACATTTTTTAAGCACAGCTTTGAATTGTCCAGGAGGACAGGATAATTCTTTAAGCAGGGTCTGCACCTCTTTCTCCCTCCATAGTACAGCAAAAAGGGCTGAGAGGAGCAACCCAAGGAGGGAGCAAGCCAGGCACAGGTAGGAGCATCACAGAACTGAGATAAATGAAAAACCTCACATGCAGATTGGAGCTCTTGCATCATCCCACCTCACAGGTTTAGCACCCTGTGTTATATGCTAAACAATGCCCATTTCAGTCATCTGCTGTAAACCTTAAGGATGAGTATCACTTCACATCTATTTTGGATTCAAAGCAAATGATTCACTAGTAGAGCTTGCTCACGCGTTTGCTTTGAAATGCCTTGGAAATCATCTAAACCACAGGCACTTCAGAGCAATAAAACCACTTCAAAATACTCTATTCCAACTCTTCAGGAATACCCTTAAACATCAATGCATTATCTGTTTTTATTATGCAAGAAGATATACTCCCAAGTGATGAAAAATTAACTGCATGCCAGGGGAAAGTCATACTGAGCTTTGTTAAATGTACCTTTATGTTTAAAGCATAGTTTCAATGGTAACACTTCAAATTGCTTAATAAAGATTAAAACATTATAGTTAGAAATATAGACTAAGTACATGGTTTTAAAAAAGCAAATGGCATACTCTAAAAAGCAAGGGTAGATTGTAGTGCTCTCTTCTCTCCTACTGGTGTAAAGGAAGAGCAGTTCCTTTGATATTTTCAGTGTTACACCACTTAAAAGTTAATGCAACTGAAATAAAATACCAGTCTTGAAAGTGGTCTAAGTGGCCCAATTTAGAAGTTGATCAGCATTTGGATTTAAATTCAGTAACACAAGTCAGACCCCTGTTATCATTGAACAGATTTGCTGGTTCTGCCCAGTTCAAGAGAACAATGTAATTTGAAAAGGTGGTCACAAAAATACCAGTTTTGGATGACTGCAGCACAGCTGGATTTCAGCTTTAGGAAGTATTACCACTTCTGGTTAGGTATAGAAAGTGTCAGGATACCACCAGAGTTTCAGTGAATAATCAGTACATGGACAATAAAAATATGAGGCTCCCAATATACCAAAGTATCTTAAAACTGTATTGTCTGGTGGACAGGATCATTACTGCTGTCTACTAAGAGGACTGGGGCTCCAGGAAGTCAGTTCAATGGTCTCTGGTCTTAGCATCACAGATTACTAGGATATGAGCAGAAGAAAAATTGTAGGTACCTCACTAAATCTAAATATTGCCAAAATAAAGAAGATACAAATATTTTGGATTGAATTTTGGTGTTGTATTGGTGCTGACCCCTGCAAGGGATCAGTAATACAAACCATAAGAAGGTCTGTCACATTATGTAAATGGCATTTTTCATTTCTGCAGTGAAAAATGTAATCTACAGAAGATTACTGCCCCATTTGTCCAATTCTTGAAATACTACATCTAGAGGTACCATGAATAGGAATGGATTTTATAAGCTGTTTCCTTATACTAATCAGAAAATCCCTGAAGTGACAAGTATCATAAGAAAAAAAGGAGATTACTTAATGTGCCAGGATCTGCTTTCACCAGCAATAATTTGATTAGTTTGTTGTAATATTAGTCTGCTCTTCATGCTCCACTTTACGTATGAATACAGCAAAATTTAGTGGAGGATAAGTGTTAATAGTCTCTCATATAGCTGCCTTAAAACAACCACTTATTTCACTGTCAGTCTAAGGCTAGGCTTTTTGATCTTTTTCCTTCCTCTTATAACTCATCTATTACTTTTCAGTTCATTTTCAGCCGACATACATAAGCCTGTGATGCCTCACATTTTAAAAAATAAAAAGGAAATTTTTATAGTACTGCAGCACACTAATTTTTTTCTAATTTGCATTGCCAATTTACTGTTACTGGAAATGTTTTTGCACTGTATCCAAATGCTCAAATGTTGGCAGAAAGAGAATGAAGCTTTTATTTTACCCTTGGAAACTGAAGGCAGTATGTTCCACTTCAGTTAGGTAGGTTACTTCTTTTCTGCATTCACGCTGCTGCATTTAATCCATTGTCTCATGGATGATAGGACCAAATGAATGTTGCCTCCCCATTTTATCCCTAATGTGATATGATTCATCTCTTTTAAAAGGAATTTTTCTTTTCTTACAAAGGTGTACATTTGGGGGGAATTTATTGCAACTTAATTTGACTTATCTTCTACGAAAACACATTGCTGAGTGCCCCATTTCCTCTATTGCTTATTTATAACTCTATATAATCAGTTTCCTGTTCACAACTGTATTTGCTTTTGTTAATGCATTCCATTACTATGTTTTTCTATTAGTTTTCCGTTCTCAAAGTAAATGTCCAGGTTTCATTGGACTAATTAATTGTTTTGTGTGTTAATGTTAGTTTTGCAGCCTTTATCCATATTGAAGAATCTGTGCATACCAGACAACTTACAGACCTATTTTCTCAGATGAATAAAGGTACGGAGTCTAAGCAAGAGCAGTCATTGTTTTTCCAGCTTGTTTTTTCTTCTGACATTTTATTACATTTTATTCCACTTGGTTTCTTTGTAGGCTGCATTAGGCAAAAATTATTTTCTCCAAAATTCAATACAGATGCACTCAATCCCATTTTATTTGATCACCTAGTATTGAAGTACATAGAGCACAACTGATGTAACAAATGTAAGAAAACTAAGAGCAGCAGTAAGTGTTAAAAGCATAACAAATGGATTCTACTTTCTAGATTCTTTCAAAATGCCTGCCACTAAGGAACTAGAAAAGACTGATGCAACCCCAGCTATGGAGTGCTTGATTCAGCTTTTAGTCCTCGGTTATTTCTAACTATATCTTAATAATGGACTGCAGCTTTTTTCTTTCCTTTCTTGTATCAGAACTCAGGTGATGATAAACCTATGTGCAGCTGCTTTTTAAAAGCATCCAACCACATTTTACTGCTTGAGACTTGTTTCCAGGTGGTACTTACCATCGGTAGTCAAGGTCAAGAGCTTCTGGGCCATTGTGCATCACTATGTTCCAGTAATAAAGGGCCAGGGCCAAAACTTTGATGGAAAAACTTCTGTGAGGATGTCTTTCTGTCTCTCTGACTACCAGGAGCACAGGTACTCTGAACAGTCAGGAGGAATGAGTGCATTATTTAACTGTCTGTCCTTGCTGTATAATGTGGGACCACATTTGGATTCTCCTAAAACAAGAGGATAGAGGTAAGGGATAGGAAGGTTGGCTGTGGAGACCTATTTAAGAGAAGTTCATAGCTTCTAAGCAACCACCACGTCTTCATTAGGCAAATATTCAGGCAGTAACACTGATGACTGTTCAGACAGGACCTTCCTCTTCTCACCTTTATGCCCCCTACACTCTGGCACACTTTCTGGAATTGCATTGATTCTGCACAGGCTCTGGTTGAGGACACTGCTGGAAATGTGGCTGCCCCTTACAGAGCAGTCAGCTCCCCCATCACCATCTGAAAATACAAAAATTGCCACTGTAAAACAGAGGGACTCTCAAGAAATCCTGTCCATTGATCCACCAGTGCAGTTCCCTGTGCTCAGTTCAGAGAATTTAGACCTTGAGGCACCATTATGGTAATTCAGTTTCACCTCCTGCATAAAACAAGGGTTCGCAGGTTTTATTTCGCTGCAGCAGATACTACTGAGTTGGAAGCTAAAGATTATTATGTCTAGCTGACCTTATTGTATCAAAATGAAATCCCATAAAAATTGATTTTTAGGAGCAAGGGATTATGCTATTATTCTAAAGGCAAACAGTTTGATTTTTCTTTTTCATTTCCCATTTATATCTATACACTTAATTTATTTATATTGCTAAATATACACCTGAGCTAAGTCACCTCAGTAAAAGACATGGAGCTGATGTGATTTTACACCAAAATTCACCCCTCCTAAAATGTATTTATTGAATCACCAGGCTGAAATTTAACATACAGATCTGCCCCAGTAAGTAAGAAGGGAGAGATTTTTAAAAACTCATGGTATATGTAGAAATTATGAAAGGTGGAATTTGTTTTAACCGATATCTATCAAGTTGATTTCTGAGAAGCCACTCAAATATTGTGCATTCCGCTACTGTACAATGGCACAGGTGTTATGTATTAAAGCACTTCCTTCTGTTCTAGCCCCAGAGCCCTACCCATCAACATGACAGAAGCCCAAACTGTTCTCTCTTTTACTAAATGATGGCTTCCCAGTACTAGCTGAGGATGGATAGGACTTTGGATCATGAGGTTGTAGAAGGGAATTCCAGGCTTACAACCAGGATTAAGGTCTGTGGATATGGACAAGCTGAAAAGTATGGCATGTTGTCTGTTGATTTAACTTCTCTGCCCCTCCACGTGAGTTTATGTGAGACATTAGGTTTCTGTAGCATTCCTAATTGCTTCACAAATAAAGGTCATGGAGGGGTTGATTTATAATTTATTGTAGAAGACAGTAAGGCAAAGAGCTTTGTGACTAGAGGAAGACACACAGCTGCTAAGAAAAGAATAACACCTAGTGTATTCTAGAGTAAGGCCTCAGAAACTGCTGATGAAAGGGATTTTTAAGCAGCCTCTCAAGTACCTTTCTTCTACCTGACAAACCCTGTAGCCATCTGTAAATACTGATACATAAAGTTTCAGCTATGAAATCAAAGTCAATTTGAGTATGTTTTGCAAACAAATATTTCAAATGGAACCAATTCAAATGTACATAAACTTTAAACACAAAGTAAACAAGACATCTCCACCTCTACCTACCTTCCCCCCACCCCGAAAAAAAAGTAGGCCCACATACCCTAAAAAAACGCCTAGGCTACCACTAAAGTTTTCAGTAAGACAGCTGAAGAAGAAAGTTCATTGAAACAAAAATTTCAGAATGATAAGATTGTTTAACAGAGCAAAAACCTGACAAATCAAAACCACTAGGAGATAGATTTATAATGTCTTTTTTTTCATCAGCTAAGAAACAAGACTTTCATGAAGTCCTAGCATTACTTGAAGACACTCTGTATGGCAGGTGGATCTGTGCTTGAACCATATCCTATGTAACAGCCAGAAACTCAAAATCAAATGCAAGCTGAGTGTCACCAATTTTTTTTCTAAAGACTGTTAAAAGTGTTTGAGTCAGTTCTAAGTCTGTAAAATTGCTTAATAATTCTCACTGGAATTGGTTAAAGCTGGAGTGTACAAAACTTCTATTCCTATTGGGAACAATCCTACACCTACAAGGTATGGGACAAGATGACCTCAGAGGTGTTACCATCCCTTATTTCTTTGACACAATGAATAAACATGAACCTAATCAGAATAGGAGTACTGTTTATCTAAGCAATAACATTCAGTTAACTAGAGCACACAAGGGAATTGTCTGCTCTTATGCTGCTGATTAAACAAGATCAGAGAGCTTTAAAATACACTTTGGAGTTTTAATTTGCAGACCTTTGTAGTTATCTGTATTGTAGTGTGCTGTATATAACCCTGGACTTATGAAACAAAGAGGTTTTTTATAAGAAAATAGTTTGTAAAACATGGAGGCTACAGACTTCAACTCTAAGATTACATGAAAAATAATGTGCTGTAGTTCTTCAGACACACAGGCTTGAAGAAAGTAATTTCACAGAGCAAGAAAGAAAAGTTTTACATCAAGAGTGGCTCAGAATACAGGGTGTTGTTGTATATTTTCTTCAGATAAATTGAATTTGCCTATGAATTAAAGTCAAGTATCATTTGCATCACTATTAATTTTGTTCTTTTCTTACTTGAATGTGGTTGTTGATTCCACGTCCCACAACAGTCCCTTCTTCCTCATCCAAGTATTCAAATGTTATAAGAAAATCAAGCAATTTCAACATGGTTATGTGCGGTGATTTTACTTGGCCCAGTTTTTGCTAGTGGGTAGGGAGGGGCACAAAGATGGCTCCTGTGTGTCCTGTGCGAAGGTTCTGGACATTTTTCACCCTGTCCAGCAGAGCCACTCTCTGATGGCTCTGAAGATGATGGACATGCTGCTGGCCAAACCTGGGCCCATTAGAGATGTTAGTTACACCTCTGTGAAAACATATTTAAGAAGAAATCAAAACAATGGGTGCACGCACTTCTTTGTAGCCAGAGGAGGAGGAGGAGGTGAAAATATGTGAGGGAAAACAACATGGAGACACCAAGGTCAGTGGAGAAGGTGGGGGAGGAGGTGCTCCAGGTGCCGGAGCTGAAAACACTCTGCTGACCGTGGTGAAGACCATGGGGGGAGCAGGTGGTCCCCCTGCAGCCCATGGAGTCCATGGGGGTGCAGAGATCCANCCTGACCAAAGGGAAACCCCCATACCCTGCCCCACCCCGGAGCTGCTGGTTGAGTGAAAGAGGGAGGGGGGTGAGCTGAGAAACAGTGTTCGTAGCAGAAGATGTGGTGATGGACTGACTAAGGAAAAACCCCATACTCTGCCCCCCACCCAGAGCTGTTGGTTGTATGAAGAAGGGAGGGGGGTGAGCTGTAGAATGGTGTCTTAAGAGGGAAGGGGGTGAATGGGGTGTCTTAAGAGCTTATTTTTACCTCTCATTTATCCTCTGACTCTGTTAGGTTAATAAATCACTTTGCAACTTAAGTTTCTCACCTGTTTTCTCATGTTTTTCGTGTGTCCCCTCCCCACCACTGCCTCATCTCAACTCATGAGTCCGGTGTGTTTGTGTCAGTTTGATTCCTCTCCTCTGTGCAGCTGCAGCAGGAGAAAGCATAGAGAGCAGATGTCGTAGGTCTCTGGCATTTGGCCAGGGTCAAACCTCGACATTATGATATTACCATTGTTAGTTCCTATATTTACAGTTTTAATTAAGCATCTCCTTTCCCATAAAAACTGCTAATATAAGCTAACACACCGAATGCTTTTATAGCAAAGCAAATAGAAGGTGGTAGGTCTGGTCAGTGTGACCGTAATCCATCTAAATGAAGGCTTAGTGGTACTATTAGTTCTGTTCCAAATTTGACTTTAAAACCCTAGAGATGACCTCCTTTTCAATTGTGGGCTTTGTTAGTTTCTTTCTTCTCATTATACATGAAAAAAAGCCGTATCACTAGAACTAGAGGTATAAGGTGAAATCTCCTTGAGCAGGAAAGAAGAAAGATGCTGACTGCTGATGCTGGCCAAAGGGGAAAGAAGACAATTTGACTTCCCAGGCCATGGGTGAGCTTGTGTAGCAAGCAGGGCAGAGGGAACAGCAAACCTTGCCACAGGTCTCTTGGGCTGTCAGCCAAGTGTGTTGTAGGGAGTCTTTGCCATAAAATGCTACCATGCAATTCTAGCCTATCATTTGGTCATCTTTCGGGTCACGATTGCATAGGATATCCCAATATAATGACATTGCTTAGAACTGTAAAATGTATCACAGCCCTTGACAGAAATTCACACTGTGCTACTTGAGACTACTCTGTAGATGAAGTTTTACACATTTTACAGCATTATGACCCAGCTTTTGGGATTGAAAGAATTTCAGACAAGTCAGTTTTTATATGAAACAACAGCTATTCTCTTGTAGAAGTCATTTGGTTTGGGATCAGCAGACTCACAGCCAACAGATTACTTTGATTTCTTTGATTTTTTATTTTATTTTTTTAATGTATTCTTCCTTTGGAAAAATAAACTTTTTAGATATGATCTTGATTTTTTTTTCTTATTAGTAAACTGTGAACCCAACTACTTGTTCTTACTATATTAAATATTCCACATTACTATGATTATTATTATTTTTCCATATCTTCCCTTAGCTCTACCTTTCCCCTTTCACTACAGTCATCAAAATCTCCTTTTTTTTCACCTTATTTTTGTTTCACCCTTTATTTCACTTTTTTTTTCAAGGGGAAAATGTAACATCTACTATATTTGAGTAAAATTAGTATGAAATTAAAGTTTCAATTAAAAGTCTTAGCAAAGATGAATACAAAGACAACAAAGGTTTAGTTGAAGATTGAAAGGTGAAGAAAATGTATTTTTATTACAACACAATATCACATTTTGAAAAAAATCTTACATCAAAAGATTGGAAAAGATTGGAATTCCTAGAAAAATATTAAAAGCCCCAATCACTGCTGTAAAGATTCTAAAAACTTAACTTTAAAATATGTGACTCAAAACCAAATAAGTCTGTGCACAAGTCACATCTCCCCTGCATTTTTTGGTATTAGAGAACATGTACAAAGAAGAAATATGTCAAAGTTTGATCAAAGAGAAGATATTATGCAATAAAATTAAAAAAAAAAAAGAAGTGAAAATTACTTCAATAAAGATCTTTCAGACAGATTGGCTAACAGAGACAAAAAAAACCTACAACAACAACACTTTATCAGCTGTTTTTCCAAATTGTCAACATGCTGCCAACTTGTGGTGCTAAACAAGAAAATGGTCCACCTGGATATATCCTGTACTTGCCTGGATTTACCTAGGATAAAATCCAAAGATCAACTACTCAACATTTTGCAAATTAGTTTGTCAATCACTTATAATTAAACAGTGGGTGAGGTCACATATTCTGTATAGAAAAACTTTTTTTTTTAAATTTTATAATTATCCAGTTATATTGTGTACAAATTTTTTCTGTTTTATAGATACAGACTTTAGCCATAAGGTTGGGAGGAAAATATAAGTGTATGCTAATCTTAGTAAAGGAAGCAGGGGATCTAAGATAAGGTCACAGCTCTTAAGTTTCACCATAAAGTTATTGAAATGCTGTTACTGTAAACATCTAATTCCAAAAAGAAAACATGAAACTGTTGTGTACTTAAACTCATGTTGCTTCTGGAATGGATTTTGCTATATTCCTAGAAGTTTTGCAAATAAAATATCCTGCCACTTAAAAGGCAGAGTGATTTCAATATCTGAGGATGGCTCATAAAATGTTTTTCCGATATAGTCTAAAGACTACAATATAACAAGTTATTCTAGCTATTGTGAAAACCCATGTGAATATGCAACAATAAAAACTTGTAAACAGTGGAAATGTAATTCTTGGGACTAGCTCACTGCAGAAGCAGAAACTTCTTTTAAATTAATTGCTTTTAGGTGAAAAATATCACTTTTTAGTATTAACTGTAGAGTATTTTGTATACTTGAATAAAAATTAAAAGAAAGACAAACCATAAAGCAAAAAGAATCAAAGAATCACAGAATATTCCAGGTTGGAAGAGACCCACAAAGACTAACACCTGGCCTGGCACAGGACACATCAAGAGCCACACAATGGGCCCAAGAGTATTGTCCAAATGCTTCTTGAAATCTGTCAATTTTAGTGCTGTGCCCACTTCCCTGGGGAGCCTTGTTCCAGTGCTCAACCACCCTCCGGGTGAAAAACCTTTTTAAAATATCAATCTAAACCTCCCCTGACACAACTTCAGGTCATTCTCTGAGGTCCTGTCACTGGGCACGGCAGAAAAATGATCAGTGTCTGCCCCTCCTCTTCCTCTCACCATTGAGAGGAACTGTAGACTGCAGTGAGGTCTTCCCTCAGTCTCCTCCAGGCTGAACAGTTCAAGTGACCTCAGTTGCTCCTCATATGCCTTCCTCTCAAGGTCTTTCACCATTTTTGTTGCCCAGCTCTGGATGCTCCCTAATATTTTAATGTCTTTCTTATATCATGGCACCCAAACTGCCCCCAGCACTCGAGGTGAGGCTGCCCCAGTGCAGAGCAGAGCAGGACAATCCCCTCACTTGCCCGGCTGGCGATGCTGTGCCTGATGCCCCCCAGAACATGCTTGGCCCTCCTGCACTGCTGACTCAGATTCAACTTGCCATCAACCAGGGCCCCTGCTCTCCAGCCTCTCATTCCCCAGACAGTCCTTATGTCCAGGGTTGTCCCATTCCAGGTGCAGAATGCAGCACTTTCCCCTGCTTAACTTCCTGTGGTTGCCAATTGCCCAGTTCTCTAGTTTGTCCAGGTCTCTCTGCAGGGCCTCCCTGCCTAGAAGGGAGTCAACAGCTCCTCCCAGTTTTGGATCACCTGCAAACCTACTTAGTATCCCAAACCTACTATTTTTTATTGTGTTGTGCTGAAAAATTTCATAGAACAAACAATTGTGAAATAAAATAAGGGGTTACCCATATATATGAAAATGTTCAGGGTAATGGATATGTACAGTATTCCCCTACCTTCAGCTTAACCTCTGCACAGGTTATCATTTTGTGGTGGTAAGGAAAATTGCAATATATGCCTTAAGTATAGGGGTATTTACAAACAGAAAAATAAAGAATTTAGGGAATAAGCTGTAAAATTTAAGAAAGAATTTTGGAGGTGAATGAGCCTGACATAATTACTGTGGAACATTCCATTAATTTGTCATTCTTCTTCCAGTGCTCAGTTAGCTATTTAGATAAATCAATTATGCATCATGGATTAAATTCAACTTCTAATTTACTTAGTGAATTAAGCAAACAATGATCAACTACATTGTTTCTTTGAGGCTTTTCAGAACCTTAGAATTTACCCATTGAACCAATAAGACACTGGTATAACAAGTTTTTTATAGAAATCTACTGTTGATGGGGAGAGGTGGGAGGAGGCACAATTAGGTCTCATTAGCATGATGTCACACTATTGATGATTAGCGTTCCTATAAAACCATAGCTCCTAACACTCACTGTGGAGATTGACTTTTCCTACTAGTATAAGGCAGATCATGGGATTATTCTGCACCAAGCAGCCATATTTTAAAGCCATGAGTTAGACAAATGTTGAATGAGAGGACATTAAAAGCCTGTATTTTTCAATGTTTGCAGTATTTTGTCACTGCTGAGTTTGCCTGAGCATGGCAATCTATTTTCACTGCTGTCATGTTGTCTGTCAGTTTGCAGTAGCTGTCTCTCATGCTCTCCCCTCAAAACGTGGCACTAAAAATGTTTACTGATAGTCAGATTAGTGGCACATTGGAATGCATGAAACAAAAGCTTTTAAAGTTGCATTGGGAGCCAATCCAAAATCTGAACAACTGCGATAAAATTGTAGCAGTCGCATATACTTAAATCTCCCTCTGATGGACAACCTTACAGAACTTCCTGCTTCAGAACTTACTGGAGTGCCCTATTGAGTAATATTTCAAAGCAAAACAAATCCCCCCATCTGACAATGATGTAGACAAGTATTCTTAAAATAATCTCCTTTTATAGATATCAGAGATCAATATGGCTTATTGTATCTGAGTCATAATTTCATCACAAATCAGATGCCTAAAGCAGGACAGGAATTTTTAATGCTGCCTTGTGCTAAAAACGAAGATCAGAAAAATTAGCTACTATAGGTGCTTCCAGTTCTGTTAAATACATTGACAGTAATTTTTATATTAAGAAACAGAGGCTCATTTGCTTGCTTTTTTTTTGCAACAGATTTAATCCCAATCCCTTCAATTAAAGCATTCATTGTAATAAAACCACTGTAAACTACTTTTTTTAATTCATAGGCTCCTTTTCTGCCTTTCTTATTTCTCCAAGGAGAAGAGAAGCATAGCAACAGTGGTGTTTTTTCAGAGGTTTTTTGCTATTTACTGCATTCCTCCTCTGTGTTCCATGCATCAGTTCTGCTTGCTCTCTTCATCACTATTTGCAGAATTGCAAATACTGCTCTGATAATTTTTGTATTTTTGTCCAGAAATTTCTGCCAAATAGAAGGCCTAAGTTTTCACTTTTCCCCTGTAATTTATTAGATATAAAAATTGATAAAATGAATGTATTTGTGGACAGGGGGAGAACAGTGCTGGTCAGTTTAAGATCACAGAAATCACAGATCATAGAACATTCTGAGTTTGAAGGCACCCACAAGGATCAGCCAGTCCAACTCTTCAGTAAATGGCCCATATGGGTATTGAATTTAAAACCCTGGTGTTATTTGCACCATGCTCTGACCAACTGAGCTACTCTCACATGAGTCCCTCACAATATTCTTGGAAACAAATTAAGACATTATAGCCTACAAAAGTGGAAAAGAAGATGGGTAAAAGCCTACCTTAATTACTTATTTCAGAGGGTAGTGGTATAGTGCACTATGTCAAAGCTATGGAATTAAATCTAGGAAAAAGCCCTAATTATTAAGCAGAGATTGATGTAACTCACCACACCAACACTCATGGGTACATCTCACTTAGCCTTGAGGCAACTTCATACAAACACTCCAAGAAGGAATATCTTAGAGGAGCCGACCTTATGGAAGTGAAGTGATCTGGACTTTTATAGGATTGACAGCCAGTCATGTTTCCACATCACCTTAGCATCTTATCCGTCAAATCTTTGCTTCACTATCAAAAAAATAGATTGGGTCTGATAAACCAGACTTGTTTTAGTATAGTTCAATACCAAAAGCAGCACATGAGCCCCCTCTCAAACCACCACTGATAGCTTGCAAAACAGGGCATTGTGTGAGTTGTTTGACCACATTCCAAGGCAAAGCATCCTACCAACAGCTGATCATGCTTTAAGCAGCAGGTTGGATTAGAGACCTCTTGAGGTTCCTTCCCACTCCAATGATCTTATATGACCCTGTCCTACAATCTTGTAACTGTATCACCATATTCAATTTCTAAAAGTGCTTCCATTTTTCCATATGAAGCACTGCCAAAAAACATAACCCCCAAACCATCAGTCACACCACCAAAACTCAAATAACCTTCCGGAGGCATCAGACTCTGAACATTTCTACTGTGGTGATGTTTCAATACCATCCTCTTGAGATGCAAATGTTTTCCTAAAATAGCTTCTCATCAATTCTTAAAACAGATAGACTATATCACCAGCAACCTCCTCCTGGTTCATATTCCATTTCTTCAAAGGTCAGCAGAGTATTTTCAATATCACCTGGTGTTATTCTTACACAGGTATCTTATTTCCTACTGCTGACTCATATCCAGGTTCTTGCAAAATATGAGGATGTCACAATTTTGTGCTGCACCTACTCATCCATAAAATAAAGAAACTTTGGTTTCTTCCATTTTTTTATTTCACAGCAAAAAATTTTACAAAACTTAACTATCGTTATGCATTGCTAATAATGAAATAATTCTAGGTTTTTAATTTCAGAACTGACTCTCACAGTATTTATAACAACTAACTTCCTACGGGAATTGTACCATCTTATTCCTTGGGAAAAACAGTATTTTGAAGGGAAATGAGACTTGAGGAAGCTGAACATTAATTTAAACAGTGCTAGGTGTATGAGACATCTGAAGAATTTGTAATGTTAAATTTCTGACAGGAATGGATTAATAGAGGAGCAAGTGGTGAAAGGAGTATGATTAATAGTTTCACATGACTAATTCATTACATTGTGTATGATGCTGTTACATATTGCCTTGCAGGTTCTTTTGGAATATAGGCACATTTTTAATTCTGAAGAAAATGCTGTGCCATGCAGTTTTCTGCTGCAATTGCTGTGCATACCAGCTGAGACAAGTACTGTCTTGAACTTGGGAACTTTTACTTTGCCTCAGTCTCTTAAAGTGATAATACTGGAGATACAATTACTTCCCAGGAATATTCTATTGAAAGTTCTGAACATGATTACATCCACATACCATATGTGGATGACCACTGACATCTTTCACTCAAGAGCCAACACGTACGTGCAGTAGAGGAGCAGACCCTGACAAAATACCAGGTCAACAGCTTTCATTTTATTCCAAATTCAACCCGACACAAGGCTTCCCAGGATATGTTTCCCTGCAGCCACAATAAGGAGTAGGGAACTAAGGATACAGCATATGTGGGAAAATTTACTGGGAAAATTTGTATACTTAACCATTTGCAGCTGGGAGCCAGAATTTTATATCTAATCTTCCTCTAATATTTAGAAGCCAAATAGGAGTCTCTTTCAACCAAAAGATTGCAACTTTATCTACAGTTTGGAGTTTTTGCATGAACATAAACCTAGAAGGCCTAAATTGTGCAGAGTTTATGAGAAGCATCCACCATGATTACAGTTTCTATTTAAGGAAGAGAAGTAATAAAACGTAAATTAATGTTTTTATAGCTAGGTTCTTTCACGTTTTTAAAAACTATACATTTGTGGTTTGCAAATGCCACATTCTTTATTTTCTAACTGAAAGACATTCAAATTATTTGATCAAAGCAATTTGATAAAATATTAATGGAACTGAAAAATAATTGGAAGTTATTTAGCATTACTTGGCTAGATGCTCTAGAAATCTGAATCCTATAACTGAATAAAATGTCATGAATTTAAGAAAAATCAGTATGTTGCTCATGGGGAAAAATGTACTCATAAAATCTAGTATACATATGTAAAGTCTGAGTGTAGTGAATATGAATGAAGTTACAAATCAGGGAGGTGGAGGGATGAAATCAGTAAAGGAAGCAAAGGACACTATAGAAATAAATTATTATCTATGTTAATAGATAATAATGATGGGGGGCCAGAGAATCTTGTGTTTATTTAAGGAGTTAGAAATAAAATTAATCTGTGCCTCTCTAGATAGAAATGATAGATGCATTTGAAGTAAATGATAGATTAATTTTCAGTGGGTTTTTATTGTTGATTTTTTTTTTTCAAGTTGGAAAGAAAGGTGATGTCAAATCAGAGGATGGATGTACAACTGCAATTCAGATGTTGGGAAATTGCTTCCAGATTCCTTGCATCCATACAGCCTGCTTCCAGAGGGAGGTTGGAGCCGAAATACCAAGGTTCGTCAGAACTTGGCACAGTAACCACGTTTCAAGTGGAAGGCAGTTCAAGTTTTGCAGACACACTAAAAGGTAAATGAGGGGATCTGTGTGGTAACAGCTTGTCAGCCTGATATTGATCCTGGCTGAAATATTAAATGGCTGACACAAGGTTATTAATAAAAAATTAGTTCAAGTGCTAAAGATTTAAAGGATTAAAACATAATTAACGAGAGGAAAAAGGCTCAATAATACTTTTGATAAAGATACACCTGGCAAGTTCAGCAGGATCTATTCCCTGTTATTTATTTAAAGCCTTGCTTACAAACACATTGTAGCATAATATTTCAATTTTTAAAAATCATGTAAAAAAAGAGCGCAATGTGACACATGAGAAGTAAATTAAAAATCTGATAAATATTTTCTTACGCTTCTTACAGTAAGGATTAACCAGAGGGCATGTTGCCAGCAGGATTTCGTAGCAGTTTGAAACTGGCCATCACTACAAGATTGTGGATTCTGCCTTGATGAAAGATTTATGTTGGTGTAAAAATCCCTTCTTCTCAAATACCAAGAATAACAAAACCACAGTATCTGTTCATTGTTACTCTGGATGATCAAGCCAATTAAATCAGTTTGAAATATGAAGCATAAGAAACCAAGCAATGCAAAGGACTTAAAATACAAATCCAAAATATCTTACTAGTGGTCATGTTAGGAGTTCTATCTTTGTATTACTTTTCTACAAATCCAGCTGGTTGTGGCAATTTCTCATAGCATTCTCAAATGCTCTTTTTACACACACACACACACACAAAGTGTAAAGACTGCTGGAAACAAGTCTGGTTAGAGCCAGAATGCATAGAAACATTGTTAGCAGAATATTCCCATTCTCTGAGACCAGGACAAACAAGTAATCTTTTGGGATATTAGCTTAAAATTCACCAGATAAGATTTGAAAGACACAGGCACATGCCTATATTGAATACAACTTTCCAAATAACTCAAAATACACTATTCAAATACATTTCAGGAACTATAATTTATATTGTACAAGCCATGGTGGATGCTTGCTGTGTACTCTATATATCTTTGCAGACCTATCTGTGTAAAACTAGCAGCTGTGTAGCTGCCATTGCTGATCAGATTCCCCATAGAGCATACCTTTCACAGTAGCTTATTTCTAACAGTCAGTATCAAACTATTTGCCAGTTTCTGCAATCCATTTCCATAGCAATGTTTGTCTAACTACACAATTTAAAGGATGACAGACTATTATTTGTAATTAATACACAGTCAGTTTACTTTGAAATAGAGTCTAAATCACAAAGAGGTTCCTTAAGGCCCACAGAGAAGTGATAAATTCTTGCTACTATCTGAGAAACCAGACTTCTTTGGGTAATTAAAATCAGATTAATGTAATGGCAAAATGTCATACATTTGCTCTGTATACCATCTGTACATCTGTAACTTCATACTCATTCTAGAGAATATTCATCTTTTTGCATGGGCTACAGCACAGACACAAGAAGCCAGGATCCTAACAAGCAGCAGACATCTGCTCTGACTAAATTAAAAAGTCCAGTTCAACACACTGCCCTTTCCCACCATCAGATTTCACCATGAACATGATTGTAAGAAGTCTGATGAAATGTGAGTATAGTTCAACCTTTTTCCTCCTACCATGTCCAGCAGAGGATGAATAGGAAGCAAGTAGAATACACACACACTTAATGATTCCCAGGAATATTCTATAGATTCCAGTAGTTTGTGGCTCAGACTTCAAGGAATAAAGGGATACCTACAACTACCCTTTCTTTGTTTTTCTAATAATTTTTTGAGCCCGAGGCATGAAGTTTCTCTTTATAAAATAATATTCACTCTAGTATCGTCTATTAATCTATGTTTACTAATTTTACTCTTTGGAAGTGTCTCCATTAATTAGCCCTGCACAGACAGAAGAATCACTAGTCTGTAGTCACCTAGATCACCTTTGAAACCTTTAAAAAACCCCGCTGGTGCCACTTCTGCACTTCCTGGCCTCTAATACCACAGTAGTTTTACACAGGAGGTTGTTGAGCTATGAATTGTGTTAAGCAGTTTCATTTGAGTTATTTCAGGACTCTGTGGAGAGTATAACCTGATCATCATGATCTCTATTTGTTAATTTTCTCTACATGTTCCAGACTCTTTGAACCAAACAATTTAAGAGATTCCCTGACAGACTAAACTCAGGATTTCTATGCAGGAAGTCCCCTGTCTTTTCAGTGATGAATAACAATGCAAAAACCCAAACCAAACAAACAGATACCCCCCTGCCCCTGCCACCCCTCACATAATTTTTCTGCTGTGGTTTCAACCTTTAAGTCCTCTTTTTATGCCTTCATCAGGAATTAGCTTTACACACTCTTTGCAAGCTCTTTTCATTCTGAGGTCTTTGGATAAGATTTATGACTGCATTTTATGTTTAAAAGAAATGATTCCTTAAACAATTTGGGGTTTGCCTCAATATATATTTTGCACATAGCTTCCTAGAGTTTCAGATCCTTTTTATTTTCTCTTTGCTTTGATTCACATGCACAAATTTGAAGACAAATTACACATCCAGACCTAGCACTTCAAACAAGTATTTCACGATCCTTAGTATTTCCTACTTCATGTTGACACTTTCTTAATACTATTCCCAAAGACTTCATTTAGACTTCACTTCAAAAAAACAAAACCAAAGCATTCAAAAAGCCCAGAATTATATTTGTTTTCCTTTAAAGTCTATGCTATTCAGTGAATTAAGTTAGCAGTTGTGGGCATTTTGTTGTAAGAACATACTTAAGACAAATGAATAGATCATTAACTGTGATCACAACAGACAAAAAAGTTACAACTGCTTTGATGTGAGATGTTGTGTTTTTAAACAAGCTTGCTTAGATTCTTTCATGTGTCTTTCTTGGCTTAAAGGACAAATACTCTAGATATCACAGCCTCAAAAAAATCTCATTATATATGCACATTACCTAAGCAATCTGTATTGTGCAATTTATAAAGATTTTTTCAAAGGGTTTCTAAATTATCTCAAATTTCAGAATAAAGCCTCATCTAGGTAACATTTTAAATGGGGCTAAATCCCAGAGGGAAATATCCCAGGCACAGAACATTGCTATGCTTTGTTTTTCCACCCCTTTCCATATCTCAGTTTTCCTGCATTACACAGCATAAAGCCACAGAGATCTATTGGTCTAGTTGCAGTTACCTGAAGAATCTCTGCAGGCAGCACTGACACTCCTGCACACTCTGCCAGCACCTTCCCGGTTTGTACTGTGCATCACAGACCGTTTGTATGCTCACACACCATGGCCCCGGTCTAAAACAAAGGTCCCAACTGGAAATGCAATCAATTCATTTGATAGAATGGGGATAGAAAATACCTCTTGCCACAGGTGCCATGGCAAGAGCTGGCAGATCAGTGTGCCACGTTTGCCCTCAGAGGGGTTGTTGCTTTTGCCAGCACTGTTGTGTTTCAGCTGTACAGCCAGAGCTGGGTAAAGAGGAAGCAATGCAGCTGCTTAACAGGAGCACACCATGGAACACAGGAGCTGTTTATCTCTTCAGGCAATGCCAGCGGGAAAGTTCTTGCCTCATATCTGCCTTCTTCCCAATTAAGCTGTTGTTATTGCTTGGCAAACATCAACATGCCAAGAGAAGCAAAACAAAGAAACCACAGTAGGAGGGAAGCATCTTTAGGGTAACAGAGCTTCCTGGAAGACAAGCATTGGTGAGAGGGCTGAGATTTGGGCAAGATATAGAATATGGAACACATATATTTTATTTCAGGTTTCACTTTATACATTATTCTACACAGAGAATACTTGAAATTGTACAGTATGGACTTCTCTTTCATTTGAAAACTCACCTAAAATGCCTTAAGGTACAAATCTGCATTTGTCAGAGGATGAGTTAAAATAGGGGAGTTATACTAATATCATCATATTCAAAATGAATTATTTTATTTTTATTTTAAGTTTAGAGATCAGAGAGGAAGAAGCCAAACCAACAACCTAAAAAAAAAGCAAAACACCACAATATTTCAAGCTTGTTTTCACGTTTTTTTTTCCTCTTTAAAAAAAAAAAAAAAAAAAAAAAAAAAAAAGCAGATTATTTTAATGCTTCTAAAAGGACCATAACAAACATTTTTTTACATTGAAAGCAGGGGGTAGCAAGTGTTTTTTGATTTTTTTTAAAGAAAATTAAACTGTCACAGACAATCCACAATAAAGCCATCAACCTCTGGACATGCAATTCTGTCAAAATACTCCAGTTCTGAAAGAGAAAGGGTTATATCCTCATTTCTCCTCACCTCACATCAAGAATTTCACATGAGGCTTATGATCCAGCACAGTTATCTATGGTTCTGGGTCACTCAGTAGTTGGGAAGATGTCAGAGCAGGAACTTTAAGGGTTTTCTGCTTTGTACATATATTCATTATTTTCTTTGTACATTTTTTGTACATTTATTCATATGAGCCAGCAGGACAATTCTTTCAGCTTATTGGTTAGGCCACTCTCCATAGATAATCAAGAGATCTTATTGGTTCAAAGGAAAGGTAGGGAACTTCCCTGGATGGAGAAGTAAATTCAATTCATGTCTTTGGAATTAATAAAAGATATTTTGAACTACTATTCCTTATTTTTCCATCCATTTGACTACACTGTAGGAAGAGAAATATTGACATCAGCTCTTTCCTTCACTTGGTAGTTCAAGTTTTTACAAGTATATAGACAGAAAGCTGAAACATACCATAAAAATAAATAAATGAGCCTTTTAAGAAAGTTGTGTTCCATTTTTATATGTGCAGAAGTGTTTACTCCAACCCACAATAATTCTGAGTTTACACTTTTGGCAAGATGTTTATCATTATATATTGCTCCTAGAACTAGAGAAAACTAAATGCACAGTAGAAAGCACTAGAGAATTCTGACCTACACTTCCTACATTCATCTCAGAAATAGGTAAAAAGAGCAAAGAAGAAATAAGAACCTCAATTCAAACCACAAAAAAGAATCAATGATAAATCAATAGCAGAGTAACAGGGGTGAGTCATCCATAATTATTGTTTAACTAGTGTTCTGGACAATTCTGTTCTCCCAAAACATGCTATGTACACTTTTGATGTGTGGGGGTGTAACTAAGCATCGTTGTTCCCCCTTGTTTCACCAATAATTTCAGTGATGAGCAAAGATTTTGGCTTTTGTAGTGGGTGGTCCAACTGCAGTCCAGGGATCCAGATGTTTAATTTCAGGCATGTTGCTAGCACTTAATGAGAACTATCTGTAGAGTTTCAACAAAAAGTTAGAGATCGATGCTTTGCAAGACAGCTTTATCAAATCATTAGGTCCTGCGGTTCTAACCAGGATCTCACTAATTAGCTTGAAGCCTTAAATCAGTCTATCACCTCAGACTGTCTTTTATCATCATTAACATGTTCTTTGAAAAATCTGTACAGTTAAGCTTCTTGATTTTAGACTTCCCTAGTGTTTAATAGGTAAAATGGCAAGCTAATCCCTTATCATTTAAGTGTTTTCAAAGTTACATTCATTAATTATTGAATTGAATATTATTGGTATGAATATTCAAGATGAATATTCAATATGAATATTATTGGTAATTGAATATAACTAACTGAAATACGTATGTTTTAAATAAGCAGTATATACCAAACAATATTTGGAGCAGTATGAGTACAATTGCTACACTGGTGTATGTACAGTAATTATCATTGTGATTACACAATTATCATTGTGATTACACAATTATCATGGTGATTACAAGTGGTCACACCTGAAAAATCATTCTGGGAACAAAAACATAAGAGCTAATCTGAGCTCACCAGAATCTGCCAACAGGTTATAGATAAACACTTCTTTGACAGTTTTTTCAAGTAGTTAGCAACAGCCCACAGTTGTGACACTCAAATTCAGAGACACTGATATTACAGTCCCATGTTTAATATCTGAATTATTTATAATTTCTACTGTACATTTAACTGTACATTTAAAGGAGTCAGAAATGGAGCAAATGCAAAGGTCCATATTCCCACACAGATTCTGCACTGACCACCACAGTATGTGTTACATTAACATTTAAATTGGCCTTCAGTATTTGTCATTTGAGTACTTCAGAGGCAGAAAATCCTAGTGATCACATACTAAATTCTCAGTCAGTTTTTTGGGGAAAGTACAACCACAGCTCAAGCTTATTTTTGTGTGTTTCTGAAAGAAATTACCAGCACCTTGAGTTCCTCACCAAGGCATTTGTAAAGGCACATTATTCTTTAGCCACCTAAGTACAATGGTATGTCTATTGTCTGATTCTAAACCAGAGCAGGATCTTCTGTCCGGGTTCTGGCAGAGAAAAGTGGCTAAGACCCTCAAGTCACTCAAAACACAGTGTTGTTCTGTGCAACAGATGACCTAGTTCCCTGAGCTTGTAAACTGGAGGAGAAAGTTGTTTATAACCAATAAAAAGATATTTTTATAAGAAGCCAAAATGCTCCTTTTCTGAAAAAGATGGGATCCCACCTGTTTGTTGGCATTAAATCTTCAGCAAAGCATTCACAGTGAGACAGGAAACCTATATTCTGATACCCATAGGAAGGAAACAGATACCAATAAAGCAAATGTTCTTATTTCTATAGTATCTTTCTTGCCTTAAAAGCCATTCTAGATTTAAGTTTTCACCCCAAATAATTCTCGGATATTGCTCTTTCTGGTTATTTTCTTATATTATCAAGCAGCCAACTATATTAATTAGGTACTATTAAAATGCTTTAATACTTCTACAACACTTCATCCATCAGGTTACTATCTCTGGTCACATGTACTGTAACACTCTTGTGAACAATGTTTTCCTTTTTATGCTTTTTGCTACAGCATTCCTCATCCACTTCCAAGCAAAATACATAATCACAGTAGTAACTCTCGAGGGGCAGTCAGGGCACACTGTTCTACACCTATCATTAAAACAGTATTCATTTGTTAAACAATTCTGGGGGGAATGGAAGTCTTAAATCAGTAAATTTTATTTATAAAGAGCAATGCATTAATCATTTTAATACTTTCAAGAGGAAATGATTGACAAGTGCTTCTACATGCAGATATTTGACTCTTGCTTCTGTCATGTTATGCTATGACTTAGATACACTGATACATTTAAGAAAAAAAGATATGTTTACTGAAAATTGTTCAATAAGGAACAATATAAAGATGGTAGGTGAACAAAATATTAGGGTTCAGAAGAAAACCTCTAGTGAAAGTTGTTCCATAACTGCTTATTTCAGGATTGGTTCCTGCCATTATACTAACTTGTTATTCCTGATATCTGGAAATAAGGCTTAAAGGTTTTCTAGCATGAGTTTAACAAGTTGTTTGTTACTGCTTTGAACAGAAGCCCAAACTTTGTTTAGCATTGTTTTGAGCTGTAACAAAGTTGCCACAATGTCTCCGAATTCTAGCTTCTGGCAGTCTTCCACTACTAATTGTGCTTTTATTCCTACTGACATTTAGGTACATGTATGATCTGAGTGAAGAGTAGATTCTCTGGTTGTAATATTTGTCAGCTATCTAATATAGTTTTACTGGCATGCTAGACGTCACTTTCACTGCTTCTGGAACTCAGGACATAAACAAGATTATAAATACCATATCAGTTCTTCAGCATTCCCTTTAATCTTTTTTTTAAAAAAAATTAATTAAATTTTAATTTAAAAAAGCCTGCCTGGACAGAATGCTGAAAAGCACACCATGGCGTAAGCAGGTAAAAACAGAAAAGTGAAAGCTTGTAAACTTGGGGCCAACGTATGAAAGTGATGACAAAATAAAAGGCGAGTGGGAAAAAAAAAAAGGAGTCAGAAATGGAGCAAATGCAACACAATGGATTGGGATGAAATGAGGTGCAGGGGAAAGGACTGAAACTTGCCCAAATGATCCAGATTGAATTCTTGAAATCAGAAAACAAAGTGAAAAGGAGACATAGGAGAAGAAGTGGAGGAAATGAAAGGCTGAAAAAAAAAAAAAGGAGAAAATTCTGCACTGAAGTGAAAACAAGAAAATGGCATGGGATGCAGTGCAGGGAAATAGACCAAACCTTGCCAAATTGATCCTCATTGAAATTGCAAGATTTCATTTCCTTTCATGAAATGAAGAATTTCAATTCATGGAAGTATCCCTTCCCACTGTAAAAGGGGGAGTCAGGAAGGATTCTTTAATAGATTTCTTGGACGTAGCGCTTAGAAGCACACCATGGTATAAGCAGTTAAAAACAGAAAAAGAAAAGCTTGAAAACTTGAGCCCAAAGGCTTTGAGTGTAGTAGACAGAGAGCAAGATCATTTCTGGTGTTTGCCAATGAGCTTGCAGGTAAAATAGAACCCACAGCTATTATTTGGGGGTGGGAGGTTTGGCATGTCTATGACATAGTAACGGAGTCTAACTATGCTGTATCTTGAAGTTTTTGAGGGACCTGGATGTGTTCTTGGAAGAGCAGGGCAAATAATAAATGTCATAGCAACACTTGACCTGTGTGCTCCAAGATAAGTCAGATATTAAGAAAAAAACTATGGACTTGCATAACAATAAGATTGTAATAAGTTAATGCAAGTAGCAAGGGAAGCCAGATGAGTTAATCTCTATGGATTTCAGTAAAGAAATCCATCTCTCATAGGATCCTCCTGGACACAATGTCCAGCACACAGTTGGATAAACACACCATGAGATCGGTAAGCAACTGGCCCACATGTTGGGCACAAAGGGTTACAGTGAATGGAGTGGCATCAGATGACCTGACACTAGTGGGGTTCCACTAGTGGGGTCCATCATCAGCCCTGTGCTCTTCAACATCTTCATACACAATTTGGACATAGTACTTGAAGGGATACTAAGCAGGTTTGCAGATGATCCAAAACTGGGAGGAGCTGTTGACTCCCTTGGAAGAAGAGAGGCCCTACAGAAAGACCTGGGCAAACTAGGTGGTCTGGACAGTCACCAATCATATGAAGTTTAACAGGAGAAAGTGCCAGATCCTGCACTTGGGATGGGGCAATCCTGGAGGTACAGACAGACTGGGGAAGGAGATGCTGGAAAGGAGTGCTACAGAAAGGGCCCTGTGAGTCCTGGTTGATGGCAAGTTGAATCTGAATCAGCGGTGCCTGGGCAGCCAGGAGGGCCAAGCATGTCCTGGGGGGCATCAGGCACAGCATCGCCAGCCAGGCAAGGGAGAGAATTGTCCCACACTCTTCTGCACTGGGGTGGCCTCACCTCGAGTTCTGGGAGCAATTCTGGGTGCCACAATGTAAGAAAGACATTAAACTATTAGAGATTGTCCCAAAGAGGGCCACAAAGTTGGTGAAGTGTCTTGAGGGGAAGCTGTATGAGGAGCAGCTGACATCACTTGGCCTGTTCAGCCTGAAGAAGAGGACATTGATGGAAGACCTCATTGTAGTCTACAACTTCTTTGTGAGGGAAAGAGGAAGGGCAGATACTGATCTCTGTAGTGTCCAGTGACAGAATCTGAGGGAAGGGTCTGAAGTTGTGTCAGGGGAGGATTAGGTTGGATATTAGGAAAAGGGTTTTAACCCAGAGGGTGGTTGAGCACTGAAACAGGTTATCGAGGGAAGTGGTCATGGCAGAGCCAGGAACTGGTATTTGATGATCCTTGTGGGTTCCTTCTAATTCAAGGTATTCTATGATTCTAAATAATTGTATTAGTCTTTTACATTGAATAGTATATTTATCCACACTAAGTCTCCCATAAAGACTCATGCCCCTCACCAATAGTGTTAAATTGCTATAATGATGATTGTATAAACATGACTTTTTAGGTAACTTGCAAAACGAGTAGGTAAGGGACATTTTAAGAAGACATATTATTAATCTAATTATTTTATATGATTTGGACACCTTATCACCACTGGTCCTAAGCACTTTGAAGTCCAGAAAACTTAGAAGAGCTGGCAATCCAGTGTGGTTTATAAGCATTGGATATTATCATAATGTGAAACTTTTCAGGTGCTAATACATAAGTAATGGAATGAAGACCTTAACCCTGCATATCGGCAAGTATGGCAAGAAGAAAATATTAAGAAAACCTAAAAAGTCCCTTTTGAACGACATCAAATTCTAGTTCAAGATGAATACCAATTCTTAATCATCGCACTAGCAATTAGATTAAGAGTATAATTGCACTTCCTCATTAAATATAATTTAAAATGCATTCTAAAATGAATGCACACAAGATATTCATTGTAATCTTGAGACTGAGTAGTTATGCAGTTGATCAAAGACTCTGCATCAGTACAGAGGAGCACACTTCCCTTGTGTTTCCACACTTGACAACCAGCATACTTATCATGCGTATAGTGTCTGCATGCTCTTCAGATTTTTTTCCACCTGTGCTTATGAAGTATGATAGGAAACAGAATTTTAAAAAGCAATATTTAAAATTGTTCCTCCTATAAAGCAAAATGCTCAAATTATTTATAGCTCTCTTCAGAGACAATATCTCCATGCTACTGGATCACCAAAGAATTTGAAAGTGCATGATGAGAGACCAGCCACTTTCCATTTTAGTTTTATAAATGGAAGATGTTTCAAAATGTTAAACCCCAATATGGACTGTACAAAATAGTTTCATGGTTATCATGGTTTAACCCCAGCTAGCTGCTAAGCAGCAGCACAGCTCACTCCCCTCAGTGGGATGGGGTAGAGAATTGAAAAGCAAAAGTAAGAAAACTCATGGGTTGAGACAAAGGCAGTTTAATGTCTAAAGCAAACGCTGTACATACAAACAAAACAAAACAAGGAATTAATTTACTGCTTCCCCTCATCAGGCAGGTGATCAGCCATCTCCAGGAAAGCAAGGCTCCAACACATGCAAAATGACTTGGAATGGCAAATGCCATCACTCAAAATTTCTTCCACTTTCTTGTTCTGCCCCCCTTCTTATATCCTGGGCATGATGCCATGTGATATGGAATATCCCTTTGGCCATCTGGGGTCAGTTGTCCCAGCTGAGTCCCCTCCCAACTTCCTGTGCACTCCCAGCCCCCTCACAGTCAGGATAGTAGGAGGAACAGAAAATACCTTGATGCTATATAAGCACTGCTCAGCAGTAATGAAGTAATCTCTGTATTATCAACACTGTTTTCTGCACAAATCCCAAAACACAGCCCCATGTTAGCTGTTGTGAACAAAATTAACTCTCCCCCAGACAAAACCAGCACAATGATCAACTGAATATTTGAGATGGAAAATTAGCATTTTATATTGAAACTCACTTTGCACAAACTAGTGATTATTATGCTTTAAAAAATTGAGTGTCGTCAGCATTTTTAACTTTAGTTCACATAAGTTCTGATTTTAGAAAAATGTTTTATTATTTATGCTCACTTATTTTACATAATTCCCTAATTAAAAACATTTACTCTCACTTATCATTTCTCATAGTGTCTTGGTAAAATTTAACACTGTCAAATTCTATTTATCATTGATTGAAGTGAAGATGGATGCAAAACCAGAACTGTTTAAATTATTCAGTTCTGTTAGTGTTTCATACCTCTTCTCATAGGTGAAGATCCAAGCTGGGGCTAAAGGCAGGACAGAAAACAGATCACCTTAATTTACATTAAGAAAAGAAAAGGTGTCCAAGTCTAATCTTAAATAAATGTCATGGCACTACAGGGAAAGGATATGGTGAGGGTCTGTCCTACATGAGGTGAGTCAGGGTAATTCAGATCAATTAAGAAACTCAGAACCCTGACATGTTTTGTCTTAACTGGGGTTTAAGGAGGCTCCTGTGTAAAAAAAGTAGACTGGTAACAAAACCTGAAAAAAAAAACCCAAAATCTTAAGCAGCTCTGAAGGACAAGGAAGATTACCATGTCTCCTTCTTCCTTTGCTAGCATTAAATGCTAGCTGATTAAGAATTTGAGGCTGGTGATTGTAGTGTCTTATCATAACCTCTTGACATTTCTGCTTGAGAAAGACTAGTAAATTTGACCTCAGGAAATAAAAGGAGATTGGAAGAGGGAGCACCATGTTAAAGAAAAGGCATAGATACAATGAAGTATATGCACATAAATCTTAACTGTAATACTAATTAACATTTTATCAGTTAACTGGACAAGGAGTAACTTCGTTACATTTTGATTAGTCTAGCAATAAAATCTTATTTTCATGCAGAAGTTGTAGTGCTTTTTTGCTCCTAACAGATTTTCATGTGTAAAAAGTAGTAAGAGAATATTCTTTCTCAAAATACATCTATTGAAATATTTTGTTTCAGGGACCAATTTACATTAACTTAGCTGAAACAGAAGTTTCCTTTCCTGTTGATTTTTTTCTATTAAATTTATATTCAATAATTTTAGTATATTCTTGTAACTAGCACTATATCTTAATGTTACACCAGCAAGTTTATTTTTGCATCTTTTTCCCAATGCCATTTAGAAAGGTTAGATGTAATTTACATAACCTTGAACTAAGATTTTCACTAGGGGTAATTAGACTATAAAGGTGCTAGAATGCATGCAATGAGGGAGGGTACCCAGTAATTTCTGAAGACATTAAGTATGCATTCAAATGTATATTCATTTAGAAGGAAGAGTAAGTTCTTTACAAAAATTCTTGGTCTGCATTTACATCAAGCCATAGTGGTAAGACTTGTAAAGGTGAACTTTTGGGACCCCTGACAGTATGGTCAAAAAAAAGAAATACATTATTAGATAATTTAGAGTGGCTTCATAGATAATATTAGGAACAAGTTAGGTTGCAAGGTCAAGGTGTCACAATTTATTAGTACATTATATGATACCAGCAACTGATGACATTGCTTTAATCCCATTGACAATCAAGACCAGCATCAGCCTGAAATAAATACATGGAATATTACCCACTGTGCAAAACTCCTCTGAATGTGGTTGCTAAAAATACAAAGACATTCAGTACTAAAATCCTCCAATAAGCGAAGCAGTGTGTGTTTTTCGTCATGATGGCCTTAAGAGATTTTTCTCAGCATAAAAAGTAATTAAAAAGTCCATTCTCAGAAGCTGAGTAAAGCAGCTTCACAGTGAAATAACAGCTCAGGTGTCAAAAGACGAGATTTATCAAGGAAAAGATAATCTGAATTTCTACATATTTTTTTATTTTTTTACAGACAGGGCTTACTGTATATGTACGGTGGAAGTCCTTAGCAACAGAGACTAGATCTGAGACAATTGCAGGTCAAGAACCTGAGGCTAATACAAGACCCTGACATACCTTTTATTTCTGTAGAGCGAGCCATGTTTTCTGGAGGTGGTATGTACGATTTTCAAGTGGTTATCCAACTATAACTCAACCAATGATGCAGGTCATCACAAAACACAGCAGATCACAAGAGGTTTTTGGCAAGTTATGGTTAGGTGACTTAGGCAATGGCACCTGCTGCTGTTTTGGCAAGAAAAGTGTTATGGAACAGTTTCGAGTTGGAAGGGTATAGAATGGGCTGGGTTGGAAGGGACCTTAAAGATCATCTAGTTCCAAACCCTCTCCCGCCAGCATGGGCAGGGATGCCACTCAGTAGGTCAGGTTTCCCATGACCCCATCCAGCCTGGTCTTGAATACTTTCATAAACAAGGTATCCACAACTTCTTTTCTTTTCTACTCTATCCTTCAAAAGAGAAAGTACCTGATTGCAGTCCAGAACAAAACCAACACAAGTCTGTCTTCCATTGAATTACTTTGCATTTTCATATTTTCAGTCATTTGGAACTTTAAAAGCAATATCTAATTTCTGTTTACTACTTATGACATGGAAATATATTGCTGCTCTAATAATATATCGTCTGAAAATACGTATGTACATGCCTATATATAGGTATATGTACATGCATACATAGAAACCATTTGTCTCCAAAGTAGGAAAATTTTGATTTATAACCCCCTATTTCTGTATGTGCTGAAACCATGGACTATATTTTACATCAGAATTAAAAATAGACATGACTTTGTTTTCTCACCTTGAACGTGCTATTTTAGTTAGGGGAACAGTGCATTTAATAGAGACACAGCCTAATACAATTGTCCTTGCCATCCACTGACTCATGAATGAGAAATTGATTTTACACAACTAGATTTAATGATAGTGCTCACATAAATGAGGGATCACAGGAGAATCTTAATAAGAATTTACTACCTTCTTTTTCGTTATTTTCTTTCCTAGAGACTACTTCTTTCATGACATTTGCAGGTCTCCCCTCTTTGGCAGAAAAATTGTACAGTAGAGTAGCTTTACTGGGATTATTCTTGACAGTTATTGGTGTTTTAATTTCTTTTTGTTGTTGGTGGTGGATTTGGTTGGTTAGAAGTTTTTTTTTTAAATTTTTTTTTCCATCCAACCCAAGGTAGCTTTGGATGTCTCTCTTACACTGTGCCTATCATGGAAATTACAAACTCTGGCATTAGGATTTCACTTTCTCCTCTCCCATTTTTCAGTAAAATTGATGTTGATGAGCAGATTCTTGCTTGCAACTTCATGTCATGGGTGTGCAACCTTTTTTTTCATTAAGACCATTTCTCTGATAAACAGAATAATTGGAAAGGTTCACAATAAAAATGGCCCCCTTAGGAGGTCTTTTGCCATTGTATACAAGTAAAGATACTTTACTTAACTTTGGTAGTTTAAATTTGGGGTCTGCTGCAGTGAATTGCATTATGGATATCCTACTCTTGGGCATCCTTAACATCTGTGAGTAACCCTCTGATTTATTTTTATTGTTTCAGTTTTATCTTGCCTGACCTTGGTGCTGTGAGAGCTTAGACTGCATACTGTAAACACTTAGTTTGAACTTACTCCAGTCTTTTTAGAGTCCAGCTGTTGATAATTCTTGCTAATAATCCCAAAAGCTTCACTGTGGACACTGACACTGGGCATGTACCCAGAGAAGAACAGTTGCTCTTGTAACTCAAAAATACACAAATAGTGATTGGATTCCAAATGAAAACTGAGATTTTAAAATAAAAATGGTAGGAAATAAATCCAGACTATTTGTAGCAATTCCTCTCATTTGACTACTGCTTTTAGAAGTTAGAGGTCCCCAAATAATTTTCATAAGCAGATTATTGTATGTGTGGATCGCATATATATGTCTTCTGTATTCTCTGACAGAAAGTATTTTAATACAATACAAAGAAGAGTATGATACCCTAATAGCTGAACTTGTTGGATCAAAACCTAAACCCCAGTCTTTCTCCCATCTTTGAAATAAAGGCTCAAATGAGCATGCAGTGTCATATTTTAGAACTTATTTCAAAATTGGCAGAATTGTGGAACCAGGCACTAGACATTTCAAATAAAACTGAATAGAAACTGGAAGTAATGGTTACTTTTCACTGGATATTTATGGAAGCCAAGGGAAGAGTTAATAGTGTATAATTACTAATGTAATATTTTGATTGTTTTTAACTATCATGTTTTCCAAATGTTGTAAGGTATGCTTGGCTAAAATAGAACAAACTGCTACTGCAACAATGAATAGCAAGGCTTGCCATTTCTTGTTTCTTCTCTTTTAGTAAAATGAGACGAAATTCTAAAAATTCCTCTTTCTGTCCTTTATTCATATCCACTATTATTATATCAGTATTTTTTTTCCAAGTCTTCTACTTACATAGATATTTTTCCCTGGGAAAATCTAAAGAGTAATATTATATGAAAATTTAAATCTAAATGTACAACAGATCTACATGAAATTTTCTGTTTGGTAAGATAGCCTCTGTCTAATCAGTCCATAGGAAAATATGTTGGCAGAAATTATCTTAGAATAGAGAAAAATTCTGTGTTACTTAGTATAAGGTATAAAAGGTAAAATTATGACTTGTGTTTATTTTAATGGTAAGTTACATCAAACACATAGATCCTGGCTTATTAGTGTTTCATAGTCCATGTGCAATAAAAGCGTCTTAACTAAATTCTACACTGTTTTATAAAACGTATCTCTCAGTTGGTGCATTTAAATTTCAAGCACGTCTGGCTCTTGTACTCAATCTGCCATCACCCTGAAAACCCTGTTGTTGCCATAATGCCTTGTCCTATAAATCCACAATGGAAAACTACTTATGGTAGATAAGATACTGTGTTACTTCTAGGATTTTTACTCTCCTGTCTTCTAAATTCAAGATTTCAGATCACACCGTAATAAATAATAGAATTTCATTGAAGTGTAGATTGGTGACTAAATCACGCAATAGAAATCAAAGAGAAAGTTTGGCTGGCTCAAAGAAGTAGAAACTGTAATTAAACAGTAAAAAAAGAAACTACTAATTAAACTCTAATTAAATTAGGCATATTCTATAGATCTCACAAAAAACTCCTGAGTGAAACCTTTAGGAAGACAAAAGGTTATGACAGTGTACATAACACAAAGAACAATCTGTTACAAGATTTATTAAGCTAATATTTTTAAGTCAGTGATCTCATCTTGAATACTGGATCTTTAATCACAAATCAGATACCAAACAAATGTTTCAATATGTCTTTCGTCACTAAAGGCATAAAGATTTTTCTTCCTGACTCACTACAGGGTTTCTTTTGTTACTAGAAATTATAACAAAAAATGCACAGAATTAGGTTGACTCATGATATGTTACAATGGCATGTCATAGAAATCTACACAGTGATTGTGGCAACCAGCAGTAAGTTCAGTATAAAACTGTATGTTCCAATTCAATTTGAAACATTAAAACCAGAATAGTCATAGCTACTATTTACCTAGGAAGCCCATGCTGTTTGTTCCTAATTCCTACTGCTTGATAAGGGCTGGAGAATTTCCTAAAACTAAAATGAGCTAAAAGTGCATACAACCTTGATACAGTCACAGTATCTTAACTAGTAAAGTAACATAATTTAAAATACACGTTTTGTATGTCTGATGCAAGCAAATACTCCAGACTTCCTCTTCATTGTCAGTCCTTGTTGGAGTGGTTTCTACCATCTCAGAGAATCCGAGAAGCCCCAAGCCAGCAGAAGCACACTGGTGGGACAGTTAAAACCCCTTGGATGTTTCTTGTATGGTTTGTCCCCAAACCATGGTAACCTTTGTATGTTAATCCCTCTGTGTCGGTTGGTTTCAACATGATCCCTCGCTCCTCCCCTCCCTTCTTCCCATTGGTTTGTTGTATTTCCCTGCCCTCTCTCCAACCCTATTGGCCCAAAAGGTGTATCCTTGTGCCCTCAGCCTTCCTCTTTTCTCTTCCTGCTCTGGACTTGTTCAAGAATAAAACCGTTGGAACCCTATGGGATTGAGACATTCGTTATCCTGAGGAAGCCTGAGCTATCTGGCTCTCAGGTGTGTGTGTTTGTGCTTTCCAACAGTTTGGGTGAAAAAAGGTCTCCTTGCACGGCACCAGACTGTACTGGCTGAAGTGGTCTGATATCAGAGACCCACTCGGAATATGCAGGAGCCTATTCCACCCCACATTGCCCAAACGCGACAAGTCCTTTCTCATGGATTAATTTCTTTTATTTTGCGGGAGTGGGGGGAATATTTTATGCTTTGTTTAATCCAAGTTTGCGTACAGAGAACACAGCAGACATTTAGGGAAGTGTATTTTCATTTCAGTATTTGTAAAGAACTAAGTATACCAGCTTATGTTGCTAATATTTTATTTTTTTCTAAATGCTGTGCCCATTAACACAGGAATAATACATCCAGGGCATCTCTATTTTGAATCACCATTTCTACTGAAACATTCCAATTCTTAGTTGAGGAAGAGGCAGGCATAGTTCTCATGGTTTGGTTCACTTTTAATGTCTGTGAGACAGGGAAAAGAGCACCATGGCTTCCCATTTCTCCCTTTACTGAGTACCTCTGGGTAAGGAGATGAGTGAAGAACCTGATGAAAGCAAATTTTTGTGTGGAGTTGTGGCGGCAGGAAGTAGTCATTCCTGGGATTTCTGAATGTCAGCTACTGGATGAAGACTAAAATTCAGATGGGTAAGAAGCTTTGCCAGAATGACCAAGTTACTAAAGAAAATCTACCTACAGAATTTCGGCCCTTGTGTTTTGGGTTCTAACCAGTGCTATGCTGTTGGGACTGTCTTAAGAAAGTACAAGGGCAATGCTGAATATTCTACTAAAATCCATGTTCAACACCCTGTCAAAACAAATTTTCAATTATTTGACAGCTGGAAGAAATCTCTGCTCACTCTGCATATTAGGATGAAGAGATTATGAAGTTGGCCATCTCAGTGTGAAAAAGAATCTCGCTTAAAAATATGAACATACAATGATTATCAAGTAGAGAATCACTTGCCTTCAAGATAATTTGCAATTGTTTTCACATCTTCAAGAAACTGTCATCTGAGAAGATCAATTATGCTGGTGCTTTAAAATGAGGCTTTGTTTAGACCCTGCTTCCTGACATGAAGGATTTCAACTTCTTATTACAGGCACTTTTATGATTAGTGAGAGAGAGCAAATGAATAGGTAATAAATAAATGAGATGCTGTCAAGTGTAAAAGCAAAACAAGTTAATTTGTACCTTGTTCTTTTTAAAGGTTTACTCTATGCTGTATGTATACATGGCTTTTAAAAAGTATGTGAACAGAGTAAGTAACCTGGATTTATCTGTAATAGCACATTTCCCTTGCTTAGCATGGTCTGAGGTAAACTCCTTGAATAACACATCCAGTTGTGAAATAAGGATTTCACTGCCCCAAGGAGCAAGATTCATACTGCTATGTTCTGGCATTGATGTGCAGTATTAAATTACTATAGTCATCATTATTTCATCAAGTGCACCATCAATTGCAAACCATGACTGAAGAAATGAAGAAAAATTCTCATTATATACTAATTCTACTAGAAATGTACTTTATTTCTCAGAATTAGTATCCTCTTCCTCAATTAGTCTCAAGACTTTAAATTGAGATACATAATAATGTTCAAACTAAAACTACTATACTGGTTCTAGCCACAGTTTAGCAGAAAATGTAATTGTGTTTGCTTTCACATGAAATAACCAGTTTTCCCATTATTCACCAGAATGTACAGGTTTATTCCTAAAGCAAGTCTTCATTGTTTTAGAAATAAAATTACCAGGGAAGATTATGTTAAGTCTTCTCTACAGATGAAAGTCATCATTCAAATATAATCATGAGAAAATGTTAAAGTTAAGGATTAGAAATAACTTCTTAGTCACTTCAATTTCTTCTATGCTTTGAAGTATTTTTTCTTTAAAAGCAGTAAAAAAAAAAAAAGGGGGGGGGAAGAAAAACCTCCAAAGCAATAAATAAAATACTTGTCCCTTAAGATTATATTCTAAGCAAGCAGGTATAAAGAAATACAGGATATCTGTAGAAGTTATATGCACCCTTACATGGTGCTAGAGGCATGGTTTGTATTATAAAATACTCAAGGCCAATATCTGGGGTTACAACTTCAGACCCCATGCAGACTTCTAGCATCACTGAATTTCACCAAAGTAATCACAGATCTGGGTCTGAATCACAGCCTGTGTTACAATCTAATTTTGCTGTAAGCATCTTTACCTTGACACAATGGTAGCTTCATATTAAATTCAGTATTTACTTTACTGGGAAATAAAGATAAAAAATGCAGTATTTGCCTGTGAAATGATAAAATATTATTTACCTGAACTGCAAATATCAATATAACTTCAGCCTCTGAAAACAGTTTTTCTATTTCTTTGTGCCCCTGTTTTGAAAAGATTAAATTTCAAATTTTTCAATGCCATTCCTGAAGTATACTTTCATGTATATGAAGGTGGCATGCTTTTATGAGTTACAGAGTTTTCCAGACACACAGTTCCCCAAAATTGTTGTCTTAAGGGTAAAGAAATTTGATAGAAAATAAACGTTTTTTAATTCCAACTGGTCCTCAGAGGGCTGAGTGAGGCTGGGCATAGTTTCTTATTATAGCCAATTCACCATTATAAGTCTGTAAGTCTGATTGCAGTCATCAAGAACTTTCTCAATCACAGATTCACAAATTGTCCAGTTTATTGAAGAAACAAAAATTCAGGTTTGGAATTATTGTTAATAAATGCACTTAATTCTTTAGCACTTGATATACAAAGGCTAGCCAATGATTAACTAAACTAAGTTAGCAAGTCAAGCTAAACAAACAAATTCAGCTTTTCACTAAGCTCAACTTCATTGTTAATTAGGCTTGGTTTTACCTGGGTATGCTCTGATGCAGTCGGAGAGATATAACTGGTTACTTATTGCTGCTATCAGCGATGGTAAGGGACAGTCACTTTCTCATTTTTATATTGGTGTGTGTATTTTGTCATGTGTAAGTGAGGGATAGTGAGGGTTTTGCTTACTTCTGGTCAGGCTGAGTTATATAGTTGAATCAGAGGCAGAACTTTTATAATTAGTGAGAGAGAGTAAATGAAGAGCTAATAAATAAATGAGATTCTGTCAAGTGAAAAAGCAAAACAAATTAATTTGTACCTTGTTCTTTTTGAAGGTTTACTCTATTCTGTATGTATACATGGCTTTTAAAAAATGCGTGAACAGATTAATTAACCTAGATTTATTCTGTGTCTTGTGTAAGTCAGGACTACTTGTATGACCTGTGTAACACACAGATAATGGCCTCTGTTTTCTTCTGTGTTTATGAAAGTTTTAATTTCACAGATAAGAAAGGTAAATTCATCTGTTTGCTCTACTGAATATAGAAAATTCAAAACTTTATTCAAATATATTAGAAGTATTTCCACAACAGGAAGGGCTCTAACTGCTCTGTCCTCAAAATCTATCACAGCCTTGGAATAGATCTTCCCACGTCCCCACCCTCAAAGCTATACTGACTTATGATAATTTATTCTAGCTGTTGTAATTATATTTTCTTTCAGCCTGCATTTTTTCTTTCACGCAACCCTCCCCCTTCACGTTGAAAATCAAAAACTCAAAATAACAAGCCACAACAAGTTAGGGAAAGAAACCATTGCACTATGCCACAGAGATCCCACAAGGAGAATATTGAAGTGCTGAGAAGACTCTGGATGGTTTAACAAACTGAAGCACGTTTATCACACTTTTATCACACTTACTGATTTTAGTTTAGCTGCAGTTTTAGAAGACAAAGTAATCATTACACATTCACATGGCAGGTAATGCTTTTCAAGTTCTATAACATGCCTTGAATTGTTTTTATCAACTGAACTTCTAATAAATTTATTTCTTTTTTATCTTAGTTGCTCAGACCTTATGATTGATTTTGTGTTTATGTAGTCTTTCATACTCTTAAAATCACATGAATGTAGAATATAAAACTCTTGACATATACTGGTGTAACTCCATTTATTTTCTCTAGTTTTGTCATTTGAAAAAACATATTAGGCCATTTTAAGAAACTATTTTGAGTTTTTAAAAGTGATTTAGTACCACATGGGGTTTTTGCCTCAAAATTATCTAATAGTAAAAAAAAAATCAATGTTATTTTCTTGGATCACAAAGATATCCTACAGTATATAAACACAACGAATTTGTGGACACTTACATAATTTCATTAATGTGGACATCTGACATCTTTCCACCGGATTCCTGTAGAAAAGTTTCTGTCACAAGCTTCAATAGAACTTACTCAACTGGGGATAAATGTTAGGTTAGACTTTGTCTGAAATTTTAGATTTAGCAGAATTCAAGACATATTTTTATATAATTTTCAAAAGGTTCCAATATCTCACTTTTAGTGCTATGTGTTTCATTCAAATAAAATGTATTAAACATGATTCACAATTGGTAATGAAGCATGCCCTTCACTAAAGAGATTTCTTCAGCCTTGAGCTAAAAAGTATGAAAATAATATCCTATGTATCTGCAATTAATTATTTCTTTCAGAGAACAGGTATTTTGCTTTTCTTCCTCAAAGAAGATTATAAAGTTTCCTGGTAAAAGCAATTATCATTGTTGCTATTTATTTAAAATATTATTGAATTCTAGGGTAAGATGGCTTATAAAACAAATTCGATGGAGTTTAGCTTCTAAAAATAATGTTTTCTCCCAAACAAAATCTGCTTTACTGGCAGTGATACTGAGAGGAAGGTATAAATGTTCTCACTTATCCTTTCAAAATACACAAAAATATATTTTTGGAAACACTGTGAAGGTATATATATTATTTCTAAAGAAATGCTATTTAACAATGCAACTCTCCCGAACTGTTATCCTCAGTATAATGCATTACATTGAAGGAATCAATCTTCTCCTATTTCTAAAGATAGTTAAGAAGAAATTAGTAAGTCTGATGTCATCTTCAAAAGGGGAAATTCAAAGGCTATTTACAGCCGTGGCAAACAACAACACCAACACAAAAACAAAACAAAACAAAAAAAAAAAAAGAAAATGAAAACAAAATCACTGACCCTTTCTGTGTTATTCAAGATAAAAATATTTCAAGTCAAATTGAAAACAGATTAAATAATTACATTCCAGGTAAGCCATAGAATATTTTTCCGCAGAAACTACACCAGAAACTTAAACTGGAATAAGGAGCAGGCAACTCTGGAGGACTACAAGGATGTTGTGAGGTTGTGCAGGGAAAACTCAGATCCAGCTGAGTTCTAGCCAAAATTCAGCTGGAACTTAATATGATTACTGCCATAAAAGATGATAAAAAATTTTTCTATAAACACATCAGCAACACAAAGAAAGCTAAGGAGAATCTCTGTCCTTTATTGGATGTAGTCAGAAACATAATAACAAAGGATGAGGGAAAGGCTAAGCTATTTGATGTCTTCTTTGTCTCAGTCTTTAAAATTAAAACCAATTGTTATCAAGATACCTGGGCTCTGAGCTGGAATACAGCGATGGGGAGCAGAATGAAGCCCCAGTAATCTCTGGGGAAAAAGGCCAGAAACCTGCTATACCACTTAGACACTCACAAGTCTAGAGGGCCAGATAGCATCCCAAGGGTACTGAGGTAGCTGGTGAAAGAACTTGCTGAGGCATTTTCCATCAATTATCAAGCATCCTGACAGGGGAGGTCCCAGTTGAGCGGAGGTAAGCAAATGTGACACCATCTACAGCAAGGGCCAGAAGAAGGATCCAGGGAGCTACAGGGCTGTCAGTCTGACCTCAGTGCTCAGGAAGGTCATGGAACAGATCACCTTGAGCACCATCACGCAGCACAGTAGACAGAATCAACCCAGCCTGGGTTTATGAAAGGCAGGTCCTGCTTGACTGACCAATCTCCTACCATGACAAGGTGACATGCTTGGTGGATGAGGGAAAGGCTGTGGATGTTATCTACCTAGACTGTAATAAAGCATTTGACACCATTTCCCACAGGGTTGTGGGAAATCCCACTGGATTGTCCTGGAGACACTGTCTGCTCATGGCTTGGATGAGCTGGATAGAAAACTGTTTGTCTGGATGGCTGAGCCCGAAGTGTGGTGGAGAGCAGTGCTACATGCACCTGGAAGCAGGTTACTGCTGGTGTTCCCTAAGGCTCAGGATCATGGACAACCCTGTTTAATGTCTTTATTGATGACCTGGACCAGGGCATCAAGCCCACTCAGTCAGTTTGCAGACAACATCAAGTAGGGTAAAAGTGTTGATCTTTAAGAGGGTAGAAAGGTTCTGCAGAGGGATGTGGATAGGCTGGATCCATGGACCAAGGCCAATTGTATGAGGTTCAACAAGGACAAGTGCCAGGTTCTGCACAAGGGTGACAACCAGCCCATGCTACAGGCTTGGGGAAGAGTGACTGGAAACCTGCCTGCTAGGAAAAGATTTGTTATATATATAACTTATTAAACAATTTTACCATCTAAAACTATCACTGAACTACCATCATGCTTTCAACCTCTTGTAAGAAAAAAAATGCCGTGAGGGAATATTTGCCATTTGACTTTTTTTAATATATATTGAATACCTGATACCTTTATAAAAAATACAAAGCATCCAAGACCTGAATAGAATGATCTTATATTTTTTCTTTCAACTACAATGGAAATATGTTTGTATACCCCAGTGCAAGATTTAAGGTCATCTCTGTAAGAGTATCTCTGTAAGGAACAAGACTCAGAAGATCATTATATAGAGCCTTCAATTCCTCTAACTTGTTCTAATGAGTTAAATGTGCAAGGAAAATAAATTGCCTATAATTTAAATAGACCAGACTATGCTAATTGACTACTCAAAAATGTGCCCTTTCACTAATGGCTTTGTATTTGTTTTGCCTGAGTGTATTTAGTTTTGTGTCTATCTAAAAAGGGAAGCAGCAGATCCATTATAAAGAAGAGAATCTTAAAAACACAAATGCATAGAAATGAGCAAACGTTAATGAAATCTTCTTCAGGGTGAACCTAAAGTACATGTATAATACACAAAACCAGGCTCTACCTTTCTAATTAAATTTTTAAATTGACTGCTTTTAATATATTGGGCAATCCCCTAAGATTTTAAAGTCACCTTCTAAATCTAATTGTGAAGGATCATTTACCCTGCTTCTTTTCCTCTGTTTAGAGTATGATAAATTATTCGCCTAATAGTCACCACTAAAACTCGATAAAGGTGATTAAAATGTGGAAAACTAAAGACCCTGGAACAGAGCTGCAGTGGAAAGGATTACTTCTTTGTGGATAAAATGCGAGTAAACAGTTACAATTGTCCTTAAAACATAGTGTAGTAACCTGTTTAAAGGTTAGCATAAAAATTAAGAGGTTTTTTATAAAAAGTTCAAGTCTTGGAACTGACATGCTAATTAAGGTCTTAAGAGCCCAGTGTCGCTGTAGTATGACATTTCTATATGACATGGGCATTCTCTGTATTCAACATATCCAATCATAATCTGTGTAGGTTGTGATAGGAAATTGAGGGAATCAATAAAAATACTGTACATATCTAAAAAAATAGAAGATAAAAATTAAGTGATGTAGACATATCTGAGGGTCAACATGAGAGAAACAAAGCTGTAATAAGAGATCTGTCACATTTAATTAATGGTCTTCAAACATCACTGAAAGTACAGAGCTGGCTTAGCATTTTTTGGAAGCATAGATGAAACTGAATTTTGCCAGGCCTACAACATAGGTCTTTGTCCTTGCAGTGATGTCAGATGAGGTATGAATTAATTGTCTGGCATATTTTAAAAATAATACACATAAATACATTCAGATTCATATGGAAAATTTAGTTGTCATTGTGATCTTTTGAAATAATCTCACTAAATGATTCTCTGGTTGACGCAATTAGTGCAACACAGAAAAACACGTGCATCCATCTGTGTGAACTGCTGCACAGACTGCTGCATGCCTTGGTTATCTCTGTAACCTGCACCTAATAAATAAAGGCACCTATGTTGGTAATTTCTAGGTGAAAAGGAAACCAGGTTCACTTGCAGTAAAAGATGACCTTCTGAACTACAATATAAAGTAAAACTAAACCCAAGCATGTAAATCTCTTGAGAAAAAAAAAAAAAAAAGGGTAGAGACAGAAATAGAGAGTGTGATGGATTAGCTGTATCCATAATGAGTGTATGCATTGCATTTTAAAGTACATTGACTTGACTTTTGTTTTTCAGGACAAATATCATTTGAGCACCTGTAGTTAAATATGCAGCTATGTTGTTTGATTCCTGTTAAGTCTCATCTACATGAATAGCTTTTTGCTAGGTCTCAGCAAGCATAACAGCCTTTCTGCTACTTTTAATTTTATTGTGGATAGAACAGGGAGAAAATGTAAAAAGAATATAGTAGTTAAATTTTTAAAAAATTGACACCCCAGTTATATGTTCTTAAAATTATACATCTCAGAGGAGTTTGCTTGTTTTCCAAATTACTAATTTTTAAAGACCTAATCATAAAAAGAACATACAAAGGTACAAGGACAGACAACTCTTTTGCAAAATAAGAATGACTAGGAAAGTTCTTATAGAAATAATCTGACAAAGATTGTTAAATTCAAATACTGTCTCTGGTTCAACTTGACTTTGAGTTACATATTGCTGGAGGCCAGGACAGAGTACCACAGATGTACCTTTCACAATCTGCTGATAAACACCAGTTTTTTGAAACAGTTTAATAGTTTAGGTAAATTTAACATATAGTATAACTGTGCTTATGTTAAGGAACATGTTGATGCACTACCAGGGGGATGAGCATAGGATCACTTAAATGATATCTGAAAATTATCTGTTTAATTTTCACTAGGGACGCTTTTTAGTATGAATGTATGCTTACAGTAACATTTTTGCTTAAGGATTTTGTTTCAAATGACCTGTATTTCTACTCGATGTTTAGAGCAAGCAACTCACTGCAGTAGGCTAAACTGAGCATTATGGGATGGTTCACATGAGTAAAATGAATGAAGAGGGGATTTTATTACTCTAAAGTTTTTTAATTTGTTTTGGAATGAAAGGATAATTTTGGCTTTTTAATGAGAAAAATGTGTCCCCAGAAAAGCAAAACTTAAAAAAATTGTCATTCGCTGGTTTTAATGAAAATCTGTGGGCAGCCCCTTCCCTTGTGCCCAACTCCTATATAACTCTTATAATCTTAGGAAAAAGGTGTGTTCATAACTTAAAATTGCCCTAAAAGGTCTCACTGACCACTGCAAACATCGTGTGTCTTTAATGTGAAGATCCCTGTGTACTGTCAAATGAGTGGAAACGGTTCTTATTTCTACACCCTTTTTTATGGATGTGTGTAGGAAGGAAAAAAGGGGAAAGTGAGGGACTCTCAGATGCATTTAGTACAAAAATGTACTAAATGATTGACACTTCCAAACACAAACATCAAGTGCTTGAGGATGTAAAAGGCCAGATATGCCACCAGTGTGGTAAAATGGACTTATCCAGGAACCACCTTGAGGCAAAAGAAAATGCCTGTAGGGGAAATTAAAAAACAAACAAGCAAAGATGCACAATAGCATAGATAAATAGGAATGCAAGCTAACAATGCATAACAAAAAGGTTTGCATTACTTAGAGCAAGAGAACAGATGGTAGCTTTGAAGAGGTGACCTTGTAGAACATTACTCATGATTGTCCTGCTCCACTGCGGTGTTGGTGAGACCTCACCTCGAGTCCTGTGTGCAGTTTGGGACACCACAATGTAAGAAAGATATAAAGCTTTTGGAGAGAGTCCAAAGGTGGTTACAAAGATGGTGAAGGGCCTTGAGGGGAAGCCATATGAGGAGTGGCTGAGGTCATTTGGTCTGTTCAGCCTGGAGGAGACTGAGGGGAGACCTCAGTCTACAACTTCCTTATGAAGGGAAGAAGAGCGGCAGACACTGATCTCTCTGGTGACCAGTGACGAGACCCGAGGGGATGGCCTGAAGCTATGGCAGGGGAGATTAAGTTTGGATATCACGAAAAGAATTTTCCTCCTGGGGGTGGTTGAGCACTGGAGCAGGCTCCCCAGAGAAGTGGTCATGGCAGCAAGCCTGACAGAGTTCAAGAAGCTTTTGGACAATACTCTCAGGCACATGGTGTGAGCCTTGGGGCTGTTCTGTGCAAGGCAGGGACTTGGACTTCCATGATCCTTGTTGGTTCCTTCCAACTCAGAATATTCATAATTCAATGACTCTCCTACTGAGAGTTAACATATCCCGGCATCTCTGAACAGCAAGCCTGCTGGAGTATGAATGTCTGCTGAGGTAGAACTAAATGCTATCTCTGCTGAATGATTGATGGCATCACTGCACACCATATAAAACTCTCTAGATTCCAGACACCTCTGAAGGTCTAATTAGTACTAAGTTGTCTGTAATCCAGATTTTGAGAGGTTTGACATGGCTACAGCTCTCTACAAAATAAAATTCAAGTAATGGGCACGGTTCAAATATGGATTGAAAGTATGTTTTGCCCAAGAGACACTAAGGTCCTAAAAATATCATGCCTTCCACATTTTTAGAAGATTCCATATTCCTTATGATTCTCCCAGTTTCCAAATGAACACATGCATTTTATCACCACCAGTCGTAGCCATGGGAAAAAAGTGAAGCATCTGACTTAGCTCTCAAAAAACAGTCTACCAGATATTAATACAAGCTGATTGACTAGACAGAATCTCTCAGTTTAGACTATAGACCAAATAAGAAAAAACCCAAGTAAGTAGGAAATGTAAATACATATTAGCAGAAGCCTCATATCTGTCCTGTGAAATCATAAGAACAAATGCGATTTCCCATCTACACAGCTAATAACATCTCATCTTTGAATAACAGGATTAATTATAATGGCAATTAATACAGAGTACCAGATATGAATCCATAAACTATTTGTTAAAACTTCATAGAATCAAAAAATGTTTTAGGTAAGAAGAAACCACTCAAGATCATCTGGTCCAACCCCTTGCTCAAGCAGAGAACTTATTTAGGTTTTTGTTTTATCCTGTTATAACTTACCACTAGAATAGCAATGGGAGATAACATTAGGGCAGTTACAGTTTTCCAATAGAGTTGACATGTCCATGATAAGAAAATATTTTCTTGAATCAGAGCAAAATTCCCAAGACAATTTTTGTCTTATAACTTGGGTTGAATCAATTCAGGCATTTTCTTTTTAACAAATGAGAGTTCCTTCTTAAAATGGTTATTGAAGCAAAGAGGAAAATAAAATGTCATTTCAAAAATAACACGCTCTTTCAGTTTGAAATGGTTTAACTGCTTGTTTTTGTCAGTTCCATATTTTTACAAGATTAAAACAATGTTAAAACAGATATTTAATAGTGTCAACTATTAAATGGTTTATATAATGGTTATATGAGGGTTTCAACTATTGCATTTTGAAGGTAGAAATCAAACCTTTCTTGCAGAATTTTATCATCTATAAATGCACCTTGCTCATCATGGCGCAGTCCTGTGCCCCTCCAGTTCTGTGCCACTGAAACATGAATTAAGACAGATGAGTTTACTAAGAACAACTTTTCAAGTCTAACAGTGTCACTAGCCACAGAAGTTTATGTATTTTAATCCTTGTTTGCCAAAAACAAATGGCATAACTAATATGTTCATATGTTGATGAAAAAGTCAGATCCTAGGTTACCTCAAGACAACTAGTTTGGCTTTGCTTCAAGACACTGAGGAAGGCAAATGCATCTCACAAACTGAATGAAAAGCATTTGGAATTATCTCTAGAATGCACACCTCTTTTCAGCATTTGCAATGATGATGCTTTATATTTCACATAAATTTTTGCCTTTTATTTTTATTTAGTGGCCACATTGACCTATCATCCTTATCTGTTGACAGAATGCTTGAGATGTAAAACTGCTGACAGCGGGAACTAACAAGTTGAAATAAACTGCACTGCACAGAGACATGGACAGAGTGCTAACCAAGTAGATTGCTGAATGAGTTCCTGGCAGTCTTCTATGGTTATTTAATGAGGAAGAAGTCTAAATCTCATTCAGTGTAATTTGACATAAGCACATTAGAATATGCTGAAATTGGTCCTGAAAATAAGATGTAAGGCCACATGTCACTCAGAGCATGTCAGCTCTACAAATTTGCCTTCAGTTTTAACCTGGCTCTTAGCCCAGCTTTACACAATTTTTGAAAAAGGAGTCTTAAGTATTATATTTCCATGCTTTGAAACAGCAGGTGCTTGCTCACACTAAGAGAATTCAGGTGAGTTTTTTGGTTGTTTTTTTTTTTTTTTTGTTGGTTTTTTTTTGCCCTTTTTTGGTTGATTTTTTTGTTTGTTTTTGTTTTGGGTTTTTTTTTGTTGTTATTTTTTGTTCTTTAAAGGCAGATTACTTTGTATTGAGGATATTTTAAAAGCTTATTTGTGTAGCTCACAAATTTTGATAATTCTGTTGCTTCATCCAGCTTTTCTGCATACTTGTTTTCAAGCTAACTTACACATAGTGGAAGCTTTTGTTTAATGTACAACTCTCTTCCATTTAATGTTTTCTTCAGCAGCCTCTTTCTATGATACCAAACTTTGGCTGTTTAGTCAAAGAGCTCTAAAATATTTCATTTGAACATGAATTAATAATAAATGAAGATTTACCTCAGATTCTGGTTATGCATTCATTTATGATGGCTCAGGGAGAAATATTTAAACTCTCTGGTGGTAGACCCATATCTGGCTAGCACAGATGTCCCATTGAAATGTTACAATAAAATGTTCAGGAACTTCTGAGTAAAAATTATTGGTATTTCAGCTTTGGAAACTAAAGCTAAAGGAGGTGAGGGAAAGACAAAGACAACTTTGAGATAAAGTTGTGTAAGGACAGGACCAAACTACAGAACAGAAAAGAGTGCTAGAACTGAGGTCAGCCAGCGTGACAATATAGAATTGTCTTATAAATCTGTATGTTCTTTCACATGTTGCCAACTTTGCCAAAAAAATAAACAGTGGCACTGAAGCAGAATAACTACCTTTATGAATGATGTCTCTGACATTGTTCTTATGATTAAAATCACATCAGAAGTATGAGTCTTGTCTGATGTCAACAAAATCCCAGCTTTTGGAAACACTAAATTTTGTTGGTGCAGATAACCAAAGGAAAAGTAGAAAATGGCCACACTTCAAGTATCATCAGAGTAAGGCAAAGAAAAATGGAGTATTTGGAGACATGGATTTAGGAACTCATCTTCATTTTGTTAGGCAATCTCTGCACTTCCACAAGGTCAGCAGCAGTGCACTGAGATTCCCACCTGTACTTCTGTACACACAAAACCAATACTGGGTCAAACTGAAAGATCCATCCCATTTTATATGTAACAGTTTTTAAAAAGGATGGTTAGAGAAAGGTATAAAAACAGGTCAAACATTGTAAATTTTCTTTTCAATATACTCTCCCAGCTTTTAAAAATCAATGAATTTTCTGAGCTACAGATTAATATGCCTCCAGTAAGCAATCTCTTCCCACTGAATTTTGGGGTTGACAAGCTCAGCACAGCATTGTGTTCTGTAACACTTTAAATTTTCTTAACATACCACCACAAAGTTCCTTGGTATAGCAGGCCAAGGAGCAGTGGATCAAGACAGTGATGTCTGTAGCTGGGGAAGGGAAAGGGCTAATGGCCAGGGCTCTGAAAAAGCTCCTGAGTTCAGGAGGAGGCTCCTGCTGGGATGTCTCAAGGGCAGACAGCTGAAATACACTCTAAGCCCAGGCATCCCCATACCAAGCAGTACAGGAGAGGGACAACCCACTCGGGATTCTGACAGGAGCAAAAGGCAGATGAATTTCTTTGGTTTCTACTGAGAAAAATCCTCACCTACAGAAATATTGCATGGAAAATCTACAGTGATAGTATGGATGTCATTAGTCTTCAACAATATCTAAGCAGTTGTGTGGGTAGCTTCTATCCTACTGTACCAAAACATGTTACCCTGCCAGTGCAATTTTTTCAGCTAAATTTTGTTCTGTGAAGTGCTTTGATTTCACATTTTGTCTCTGTAAGTCAGAGCACTGCCTAGTACATTGTAAAAAACCAGAAAGTATATAAACATATCTCATTCAGTTGTTAAACATCAGATCACTTGCATGGCACCACTCATACAGCAAAGATGCACTGCTGTTGCACCAACACTTGCCTTGAAGAAAGATCAAGAAAATAATGCAAGTTGGCTGTCTTGTGTTGAGCTTATGAGCTCATGAGAGAAAAACAGATTAACTGCATCATTTTCAAGCATTTTCTGACTTCACACACAACAGCAATATCTAATTTGAATAAACAGCATCAAAACTTGCTTAAAAGCTGCTTCCTGAACCCCTCTTCACTGACTTGGAAATATTTAATTTTTTAGACAGACGTCTGCAGGACTGTGAAGCTGGAGCCTCCTCCATCCCAACTGCAACTTATTTCTGAACCGTCAGAGTCCCTTTCTGGATGAGAGTTTTTTGATGCTTCATGTCCATTGCTGTGAAGATCTTCCTCAGATCTGTAGCATAGTATCAGCGCTGAACATCTTATATCTCTACAATCACATGGAACTACCTTGTGCTAAATGTTCCTCTCATGAAACCTGAAGCTACAGAAGAAAGTGCAAATATCAGTGTCTTGCACATAAAATCTGCTCTCCAGGGATTCCTCCCACCTTCTCATCCTGTAAACTGAAACACTGTCAGCACTTCTAGGCTGCTGAGATTACAAACATAAGTAGCAAAAATTAATTCACTTTTGCTGAGATATCATGTGTTATTGCGCTAGGTGGAAAATCCCTAGTAAAATGTAAAACTGGGAAGCAACAGTACTGCTCTTTGCAAATTAAAACACCGATATACTCTTCACATAAAACAAATCTCCAGCTATTTCTGAAAATATCCTGTCACTATTCTGCTTAATGCAAGTGACTTTACATGTTTTTACTATACTGTCAAAATTTCTATGAAAACTGTAATGACTGAATTGATATTTCTGTGCAAAATCAGACCAAATTCTATGGCCCTTCTAATTTACCTTAGTAAAATATTGAGTATGCCCTGATACATGAGAAAACGTTTCACCTTTTTTTCACATTTCTTATTCTCTTTCTACTTCATTTCCTTACCTTTTTTCCCCTGTTGTTCCTTTATAACACTAACAATTCATTACTACACAATGAAACGGGTAAGTTTCATTCACTGAGGCAAAGGCACTGATAAGTGTCTCAAGTTTTAGATTCTTGAAGAAAGGATGGGGAGTTTCTTTGAACTGTACAGACAATCAGGGCATAGTTAATTTAACATTTTTTGGTACAATTAAACACAAAAATCATTGTTCTACAAAACCTCCACGCAAGTATTTACAAAGACTATCATAGGATTAAAGTGGATTGAGGTATGATATCATAGTAGATAGATTATTTTGCTTTATAAGTTCCTAGCTGTGAGCATAACTTGCCAGATAAAATCTAATATGTTTAAGCTACGTTGTTAAATCAGTTTATCTTCAAATTACATTATGTCTTTTCAGATCTCACAAGGCTTTTGTTATTTGTGATTAGACTTTTAAAGTTTTGTCTTTTTAAAATGCTTTAGGAAAAATCTTTATTTCTACTTTCTAGTGTGAAACTTCTTTTAGTTTGCTGCCTTGATCATGACCACAATGCAGAAGAGAGAGAGAGATCCCACTAAAAGTGCATGACAGAAAAAATTAATTTATTCTTGTTTTACTCAAAGATTAAAGTAACATTTTTGCACACTCCAAACTGGATTGGGGTCATGAAGCTGCATTTTACACATCTCCAAACCAAACATTTTGTAAATATGCCTGTGTTTTGATGGGAAAACCATGCATGCATGGACAGAAAAAAACCACTTTTCCTGCTTATCCTCCCAGTTTTCACATGTAATGTGCACACAGAAATTTTCTGTATCCTTATGGGTTTTGGGACAGGGTGTCACTATCGCATTAACCTCTGTCCAGGACAGCTGATGTAAAGAGATATCATGTAGGCTGGATGAAATAAAAACTGGGAAATCCCTGAGAAGGGATCAAGAGAAAAAGTGACCTAAAGGAGATGACAGCATTTAAATATCACCTCTGCAAAAGTACCCTCAAGTTACTAAGGGATGGGCTAGGATGGCTTTTGGAGGGCACTCTGGAGGATGGAGCTGTTGTTAAAACATAAGATATTGAAACTTGCCCTGGATTTTTCTTTGTTTCAAAATGAGAAAAGACTTTAAGATGAGAAAAAGATTAGAGGAGACTGAGGGAAAAGAACCAGAGAGCAGGAAAAGGACATAACTGAAGTAAAAAGTGGACGGGATAAAAGCAATAATGAGGGAGGTCAAGAAGCCAGAAGATGTAAGATTCCAGGAAAGGGGAAATGTAGGGAATGCCAAGTGCAAAACATGTCAATACTGAAGAAATTAAAAAACAAAATAGGAAAGAAGGTGGGAAGGTCAGAGAAAGTCAAGGAAAGGTGTTGGCGGCATCATTTTTTTCCTTTCAGAAAGGTCTGCCTGTCCCCATTTCCCTGTCTCAGAGCAGCTGCTATTGCGACTCTTCAGAAGTCCATTTGACAATTTCTTTTGTTAGCAATGTCTTCTGTGATACTACACTGCATATATGGCTGTGTTGTACTAAACCTGCAATATTGCAGAGATATTTAAAGTTTACATTTCTAATTCCTTTCTTTTTCTCCCTCTGCTTTAAAGCCTGGATTTTGATTAGATCTACAAATGTGTAATATATCCTTCCTTCTTCATGTTCTCACTATCCCTAACTGCTCACAGCTCTGAATCAGGTCTTCAAACACCACTATGTGCCTTGGTATTACAAACTGGATGTATATGTTAGGAGAGACAAATAGCAGTTAAAAAAAATTAAAAAAAAAAAAAGCAAGCATTTTAAATGCCAGAATTCAATCTTTGTTCATCCACTGGTACACATCTCAGATGGGTAATGCATTTCCTGTATTTCCTGTCATTTATTACTAAGCTCTGTTGAAATGATAAGCAGCATTTGGAATATATGATTTTGTAATTCAGTGTAAGGCTTCAGTCTAAGGCACTAAATCCAGACACAGTGGTGCGAGAATAGAACGCTATAGCAACAGCTTTATGTACCTGCAATTTTTCATCTTCTGCTCTCCTGCTGCTTTCACAAAATCAACAACATCATTTTAGCAGTCACTTTTCCTGCTTCATCTCTGCAAACTGGAAGATAAATCCCAGTGGCTGCTCTTTGTTACTGGGTCTTTTTAGCTAACTGTTGATTTAGTCCTAATTACTTGTAAGTACTGTCAGATAAATTAAAGATTTCCAGGTTTATTTCATTAGGCCTTTTAAATCAATTTTATTAAGGCAGTAACTTACCAAATCAACATGTTTAATTGGCTAAATAAGTTATACAGGGAGTTAAGAATAATGTCCCAGTTAAACTGAAGGCCTGGGTAAAAGAAACCTATACTGATGATGGACTACACATTGTGAAAGACCTCGGAAAAGTTATCTATGCCTAAACCTTCACATTTAGATATAGATTTTAACTTCCTTGTTTTCCTGTCAAGACTCTGACGAGCAGAAATGACCCAGCAAACCACCACTAAAATATGAGTTGCTGTTTCTTCTTTTCATCTCTACCTTAAAAAACCACTAGTTCCAGACTTATCCGTTTCTCCAAGACTATATTCCTTCATGCTACAAGGCAAGCATGGCACTAGCCTGCAACAGAGAGCTGTGAGTCTTGGAGCTACTGTCAAAGAAATGGAAGTGCAATAGATCACTTCTACATTTTTCATTTAGTCCAATAGGTTGCTTAAGTTCAGTATCAGCCTAACTTTCTAACTTGTTTTCTGCAGTATTGGAGGAAGTCAACAGTTCCTTATTTAACGTCATGAAGATTGGCCTAGCATGGACAGTGGAAAAATCTGGGCAGAGTGCTGACTGCCCTTTTTTGCCTTACGTTGGCTGTATTTACACTATGCTCTGGATTCCAAGGCTATTTTTTATCATGAATTAAAATGATTTTGTGCAGTATTTGAATTAAATCTCAAGCACTGCTAAAGTGTGGAGCAAGAAAGTCTCTGTATAAAACTGTGTCTCTGCCTTCCACTCCATGTTTTCTGTTTTGAAGAATGGTGCAGAGACTTACACACTAACTTTTCATAGAATGGTCTTGCCTTTGCCTGCACTTTTTAGCATAAAATGAATGCTGCTTGAGTTTGACTGTTCTTTCTCCTCACACAAATTACTATTGAGGTAGTACTGCAGTCATTTTCTGCCTATGTTAATAAACTAGGTTATTGACACGCTTGGTACAAGCAGAGATTTGACAGGAAAAGAAAAAAAAAAAAAAAAAAAAGAAAAAAAAAAGAAAGATAGTCTGAACATTTCCAGTCACTTTCATGTGCTTTATCAAAATCTATTAAAATACAGGAAAGTACTGTGAGTTTCCAAATTAGGCTTTCATATGAAGTTTACAAATATACTATACTTTAGAAGCCTGCAAACACTCTAATAGCAAATTTTCGTAAGTCCTCTAAGTTTTCAGATTCCTGAAACTCTCAAGTAGCATGTTTGTCCAGCACAAGAAACCAGTTAATTAACATAATACCTACAAGCAAAAATAATGTTACTTTGGCACGTAACAGTGCTCTACTCTTTTTAACACCTCCATCAAACAGCAAAAACCAGCAGAAGTCTTGAAGGCCACTTTATCACTGAGCAAGAATGCAGAATGCATGCAGAGACCATCTCCCCACTGTAATTTGCCTTTCTCCACATAGATATTCTCACGTCTCTAACAGGCTCCAGAACAATACTCCCCTTTGTATCTACTTTTGTTCAGGGATCTCTCTGTCTCAAGAATAGAGAATCATATATTAAACAAGGTGGAGGAGAGTAATCTCCAGATTGTTATACAGATCCATATTCAAGTGCCACAGCGTTTACTTAAAACCTAGAATAGAGGCAGAGGTGCAGTAAATACTTCGGATACTGAATATTTGTTTGTGTTCTGAGAAAAATTGTGTTTATTTTGACAATACTGCCAAGCAACAGCTAAAATTTATTTTGGGGTCTTGTTCTAGGTCTGTCAGGGTCAACAAAATTTTATACAAGTCTTAATTCACAGGATCTCATTAAAACAAACAAACAAACAAACAAAACCCAACCAACCAAACAAAAAACAGAACAGAAAAAGCCCAACCAACCAACAAACCCAAACAAACAAACAAAAAACAAAACAAAAAAAGCCCAACCAACCAACCAACCAAAAAAAACCCAAAAAAAACCCAGCAGCAGTATAATTCAGAAAAAACAAAATCCTGTAGTAATCTAACTTCTGCAAGAATAGCCACATAAATATGAAGGAGTTAACTTTTCCAAGGCACAAGAGCTAAATATCCTGCTGAATGAGACAGCTTTACTGTATAAAAGGAATGATTAACCATATTAAGAAGAAATATTTGAAAGAAGCAAGGGAGGAAGAGAGGCTTTTTTGCCTCCGGCAGTGCAGAATGCCCTCTCTGGACACTGTAAGCCATCCATGCCAACTGTGATTTTTTTTTTTTCTTGGCTTATGAAGCTACTTCTGAAAAGTTGAATGTTTGCTTTTGGAAAACAATAAGCTGACCCAAATAGCAAGGTTTATCAAAGCATTATGAAAATAGTGCAGAGTGCTATCCAATGCTTCTAAAATTATTTTTTGTTTATTTAAGCTCTTTTTTTTTTTTTTGTGGAGCTTTTATTGTCATCTACCTGTAGCACAGGACCTTTATTCATAGAAGTAGCGCAGTGATATTACCATCTTTGTCTATTATTAATTGATGTAGAGAAGCAGAGAGGATTTTGCAGTAAACAAGCCTGAGTTCATTTCTCCATTTGTTTTATTTATTTCTGTGGTCTGTTTTAAATGGATTCTCTCTTGGGCTTCTTGCTTCTGCAAGCAGTAAATCAGGTAGTAGAGAGAAAGAATGCTTGAAAGGATCACTGTACTGGGCTTAAACAGCTCTATTGGATAAGGGCAGAAAGGTCAACTATACTGTAATGAACCCACTGCTTAGGAAGCAAGTGTCTCGTGCTTTCACACAAATGTTGTTTTAATATACGTGATGCTATTTTTCCTACTTGGACTGTGTGATCAGACCAATGCAATTCTATTCCTCCTGAAAAGCAGTATGCAACATTTTGCTCTTAATCCAGAAGTCAAATATGTATGGGTGTATACAAGTACAGAATAATTGCCTTCATGTTCATATGATGTCATACAAGTTCCCCCACCAAAAATAAAACCAGTAAAACCCTTCCAGCTTTCACCTAGCTATATGGTGAGAGACATAAGGTGTTGAAATTGGAGAAGTCCACATTAGCCTTTGGTATAAAATGCAAAAGTTTGTGATGATACAGAGACCTTTTTCCTATGCCTCTTTATAGCAAATAAAAAACACTTTTGGAGAAATAACCTGCAAGAGATGAAATATGCAAACATGTGAACATTCATGTGGTAAAGAAAAATTCCATTCTGTATGTTTGCATGTGTAATTATTGATCTGCTTTTCAGGGACTTTGTCATCTATTTCTGTGTATTTTTATTGAAGGAAAGAGGAGCAGCTACATCTAGTATCTGTCCAACCTATGCAGTTCCTGGAGTGCCTGATTTCTCTTTTAATCATGGTAAATGCTAAATCTAGAGGACGGAAATAAAAACTCTAAGGAAAAGGTGTTCAAAATTCCCTAAAGATTTCTAATGAGTGTGCTGGATCAGGAAGCACAAATAATGTAGAAAATCACCTGGCATCCCTAGTCACAAGTTATCAATAACACAGTACTTCCTGTTTAATTAAGGGAATAGAGAAAGCAGCCTGTGTTGTACATCTCTCTCTTTAACACAAATTGCTCATATTGCCACCAGGACAGAGTTCACTCCTTTTAAAATAATAGGATGTAAATTGTAGTTAATGCTACAAATTGGGTTAAACACATAATGATCACAGATGTAGAGGCAATAGTTTAAAAATGCAAAAGCAAATAGCTTAAAATACTACCTCTGGTTGCAATTTAACATTTATTACTATAGTATTAGAGCCATATATCTATCATGTGTAAATGGGGCACAAAGCCAGGCCCATTTACAAGAAAAATAATACTAAAATAATGGCTATATGGGGACATGCTAAAAACATCTCCACATCTACTTTTCTAATTGTATTTTAGACTAAAATTATCTACATTCATCTGAAAGTCATAATTACATTATAATTAGATATTGATCATTACACATAATGTTTTCATGCACAGGTGCCTAATTTTCTTTTTTTTTAATTTTTTTTTTGGTTAAAGTTTCTCTCTAGGAAACCTTTAGAATCAAATTTAACTTTATCTTTTTTATTATTACTTTCCCTTAATGACCTGATATCTCAATGCAGGAGATTAGAAAGAAGATGGAAAAAGAATCACAAATATGAGTCTACAAAACCAAACTATCAGCTAGTTCACAATTTCATCTTCAAAAATACTTCGGCAGCTTTTGAGAAAGCTTGTCAGAGACATGGTACTGGACTGGATGCACATTTAAGCAGCTATTTGCTTGCGACTTCATGAAATTGTGTTCATAAACCTTGAACTAAAACAATTCAATGGGAGGAAACAGGTAGGAAGAAGAAAAAAGAGCATGAAAAATGAAGGCATGAAACTATAGTGAAAAGATTAAGCATAGAGAAAGGAGATCAGACAAGTCAATAAGTCAGTCAGTTCAGGGTGGAGAAAATTGTGTCAAAGCTGGGAAAAAACTAATCAAATGCATAAAGCATCAAGAGAAGGTTTCTAATGACCTAGTTGTTGGCCATCACTCCTGCTGTTTGCTCTCAGTAAATTGAAAGCTCAATTATTGTAATATATTCATTTTAGCATCTCAGTATGATTCCTGCTCTTTAATCTAAAAAACTGACTTTGAATGAATGACAGTCTCATTAATATGTTACAATCAACTGGAAAGAGTTGATTTTGGAAATAGTATTCTTATAATTTAACATAAGATTTAACATAAGAAATATTAAATAAGAAGAAATGTGATGGCTAGGATCTATTTTCATTCAGATGAAAAAATCTCATGTGATTTATGTAACAATAACACAGAAAACAATCTGACAGGTACATTGACTTAAAAAACCACAGGTGATGTCCACCTACCACTGTTGGACAGTTAGCAAGTCAGTACTATTTCACTAAATAATCACAGAAAAATAGAGAATATCTAGTGCATGCCAACTTACTTCAGCTATCCCTGCTTCATTTTCTTCTGCAATGAGAATTCTGGTTTGGGGCTTTTTTCTTAAAGGCTATTCAGAGATTAATATGATGGTTTTACATCTTATTAGCTGATCATATAGTGTAGCAGAGCAAGTATTTGTTAGCTGCTATACACATGGCACCCTACCAGCCATTCTTAAACTCCCATGGAGATATAGCCATGAAAAGCAGTGTGCCAGAAATCTGAATTTGGGCCATGTTGTAATAAAACTATTCTGCATATCTGATCCATCAATAATGCCTCATTTTGGGCTCTTTCACTTGACCCTTGGGGTATCTGAATATGGCTTCCAAACAACTGATTTATGCACTTATTCTTGGCACTATGTTACTTAAAAAACTGTTTCACAAATTGATTTAGCATTTCTTAAGAAGTTAAACTGAAGCTCTCTGAAGAGTTACAAAGCTTGAGCTTTGTAATTTATTAGTAGAACTAACAAAAATGAACAGTCACTGCCATATAAGAGAGATTTCTTAGGTGCCTCGATGTCTTCTGTTTCAGTTCTCTCCTGAGAATCAGGCATTGTTAAAATCAGGCATTGACATTTCTCATTTTATGTTTCACTTCAGATTGAAATAGTTCATGTTAGACTTTATGACCATCAACTTCAGTAGCCTTTTATTGCTGCTCTAAGTCTTCCTGGCTTCAAAATTCCCCTGAGTTTTAATTAGGGTTGCTATATCCCTCAGGTTTTCAACCTCTTTAAAAAAGCAGCAGGTTTTCTCATGAAACACTGCCTCAGGATTTGTCTGACTATTTAAGAGCTATTCACTTAATAAACTCTTCAATACAAAACATGCAATAAGAAGCACAATCTGCATGAAGGAGATGCAGCTACTCATCTTTCCACAGCAGCAGTGAGACTCTTAGAACCAGCGTATTACTCCTGGGCTGGGCAATTGAAAAAATAATTTAAAAAAATTAAATAAATAAATAAAAAGGAGAACTAAAGAAGGACCAAAACCGAATACTGAAAGCAACTTTCCAGTCAGAGGAGTAGCAAGTGGTTGAGCTATGTGAGGACAGAGGAAGCACATTCTTTAGATTATTTTTAGGAAAAAAAAAGAAAATATGGAAGTTACAAAGGGGAGAATTAATGACAACAATTCCCTAACACATGAAAGAATTTGTTATAAACTGTTTGAAAGCAGTGGTAAAAGGAGCAGACTGATCTTGTGCCATGGGAACTTGAACACCAAATAAAACAGATTGGTAGCAAAATTTTTGGCTTCAGGTGGAAGGATGTCTCGGGTTAGAGACAAACCCTCTAGGTGGGAAGCACTCTGAACAAAACGTCTCTCCTAGCAAAGGTCCCCGACACCCCCTCCCCCACCACAACATAATTTCTTGGATGAAAGTGGAAAAAAAACCAAAACCTGTTTATTTAATAACACAACTGTTTATTTAATAACACACACAGGGTGCCCTGCAAGGCACAAGGGAAGGGGAAGGGAGAAAGAGGGGAAAAAAGAAACCCAAATTATTAAACCTGGGTAAACAACTGAAGAACTTCAGTGTCCTTTTCCTCAGGTGCAGCTTCCCCCACTCCGGGGATCCCCGGAGAGCCGGGTGGAATTGCTCCGGTGGCTCCCTGGGGAATTCTTGTCTACTGTCCTCTGGGGGCTTCTTGGTTTCTCAGGCGAGAAAGAGAAAACAGTCCGGAATAGCAAAAATCCAGAACGGGGACAAAAAAGGGAAAAAAAAACAAATCCCGGGGAAGGAAAAAACCTAGCAGCAACCACAAACAGCGGCAACAGCCAGACCAAGCAATGTCCCTTCCTCCCCCTCGCTCCTGGGCCGAGAAGCCTGGGGGAGTTTCAAAACAACCCGTGCCCAGCAGTTTCTCTCGACTGCTGGATGCAATTAAAGCTACAGGACCACATTTCTAAACACATATGCAAACGATAGGGAATACAAGTATCATAACATCACCCCAAGACAAAGGAACAGTTGTACCAGGAAAAAAAAATACATTGCATGGAAGAACTGAACAGCTGAAAACATCACTGCAAAGAAAGCCTTTGAAAATGTGTATGAAAACTGACCAGGTTCTCACAGGTGCATCTGTATCTATGGTAGCGAATACGGGCAAAAAGGAAGACTTTCAGATGATGCCTTAATTTCCAGCAGCACCTCTGAAAATCTCCAGAATTTGTCACAAGTTTTCAGCCCCTAAGGCATAGGAAGTAAACTGGGAAACTGTATGATAGCAAAAAGAGCAAGTATTTGAGATTATACAAGAAATGAAATGCAGGAGGAAGGAGAGTAAGTAAGCCAGAGCTTAATTAAGGAGAACATGTAGCACCATAACAAATTCTAATAAACATTACTTTTTCATTTTTTCCCCCCAAATTGATTCTCAGCTTTGACCAGCAAAAGAAAAGAAAAAGCAAAAAAAAGCAATATTTATTCTGCATGTAGGAGCAAATGAACAGATACAATGAAAAGCACAACATGAGTCTCAATATCTTTCTGTGGAAAGCTTAACATCAAACAATTTTTATAAACTTGTTAAGGGCTTGTCCTTAAAATATCAGGTCTGTCTATGAAAACAGTGATGATACCTTCAGAAAAATGTGCCAAATCAATTTTGAAGTTGGGGATGAAATTAAAAATCTAACTAAATTTACTATTAAATTTTAATATTTAGGATGCACGCATTTAATAATTATATATTCTTATGCCTATTAAGGTGCTTTATTTTGTCTTAGTTGCCATAATATTGATAAAAATATACAGCTGCAAGTAGGTCTTCCAGATGTTACATGTACATCAACAAAAGGATAAATATCAAGTAAAATATGAATACAATTTACAATTCATAATTGTTTTCAGGGGGAAAAAAAAAAAAAAGCTTTGAAAACAATCTGATCCACGATAGATAGACTAAATACAGCTGTTGTTTTTTTTTCATTTATTATGTAATCTCCTTCAACATTTGTCCTGTTCAGTCTCTATTCTTGCAACTCTCTCACAAAATCTACAGTGCATTTCTTGCAGCAGCTGACATTGTTTTGTGGTTTTTATTTTTTATGTCTCATAATTTATTAGTATCATATTTTGAATCATGCTAAATTAATACACATCAAAAAAGAACTTTGATTATTAAATGCATGAGGGTTAGTAGAGCAATTATCATTGAAGAGATGGAAAAAGCACACTATGTTAAGAGTCCTATAACTGGAACTATTTTGATCCTAGGAAAAACCAAAACTAACAGGGGAATTTCAGAAAAAAATCAAAAACCTGTGAGACAGGGGTCAGAAAAAATCATAGTAAATTTAGAGATATACAATTTCTGTTTTATACTACCCAAGATAAAATGCCATATCCAATAAATATCATTAAATATAAAGCCAGCTTCTTTAGGTATCCACGCTGTATATTTTGAACAAGCCTTGAATGGGTGCATTTTTTTCATTATGCAAATGGTACAGCAGTGAAATTTATATGCAAATGGTCTGTTCTCTGTGACTTGAGGGGCAATAAGGACAATTTCTTTTACACTGTATTTCATTTAGCAGAATTCCATTGAAAGGCTTCTGCTCAGTTCCATTATTTAATGGTGCTTTGTACTTGACCTAGAGGTGCTATTTATTTAATCATGTGGAAATCGCAAGTATTAAATGCCTGGATGTCACTTCACAGCCCATAGTACCAACTAGCAGTGTAGAGGTATCTGTCATATCATAAAACTGTAGCAATGGATCAGCAGAAGGACCACCTTCTTACCACACTTATTCAGATTTCTTTCAATAAAGCCTGAGAATATGGATGTCACCGGGGCCTGATAACTCAATATTTTGAAGCAACATTAACACTGCAGCAAAGGAACACAAGAAGGGTTATTTGTTCTTGTATTTAGCTAATAATTATCCCCCTTATTTATGTAAATAAATTAATTTCTTCTGCATTTGCTGAGAATGGCAGGTTCAGGGAAGGTAGAACTGGCTGGTACTAAAGTTTAATTACTCCTGTGGAGTGTTCAAGAAGGTGTAGCTAATAATGTCTGAGCAGTTCCCTTCTCAGAAAGCTTTTTACTGTATTCGTTGTGTGGGTAACTCCCATGAGCACTAACAGAAGGCTCATGTGGGTAGAGTGGCCAGAGTAGAACAAAATACAAGGATTCATCATTGAGGGAGGTTTGGTTGGTCTTTCTTTGTTGCTGTTGTTTTATTTTTCCCTTCTTTTTGTTGTTGTTGTTGTTGGGGGTGGTGGGGTGGTTCTCCCTCTAAGTCAAAAACAAAAAAGTTTGCACTGGCCTAGAACTTTGTAGGCAACAGGGAGTGGAAAACATTCCCTGAAGTATAAAAGGACATATTTAGGAAAGGGTTAGTCACTTAATTATATCTTCAAATAAAACACTCTAAAAATCAGACTTTCTGTCTGGCTCTTTTGAGGAAAGCAAACAACCTGGTCTTCAGAGAGGGTGTACATCTCTGTAATTTTCCAGCTCAAAAATCTTCCACAAGTGTTTTTTCTCATTAAAGCAAGATTTTTCACTTAGCATGCATGAACCTTTAGGCATGGTAAAGAGCATTTGCTGAAACACTACAAAATTATTATATTATGAATCTGTCCATTCTAAGTGCATTTCAAATGTGTGGTTATTATGTAAAAAATGAAACAATTCTATTATAAAAGATCTTGACATATACATTTTCGGTACCAGGAATTGTATTACACTCTAGCATTAATGTCCCATAAAGTCATTACTGTCATAGGAGTCTCAACAACATTTCTGCACATTCAATGAAACATGCAGAATCAGATAATTAAAATGAAATATCAGAGGAACTATAATAACGAATTCATGCTTGTGTTTGCTTCTGCTTAAAATAATCAAAGTTGTGATACAATGGAATTTCAGCAGCAAGAAAACCACTAGGTGATTTACCTGATTTGAAGCTCACAACCTGTTCCACTTTGCTCAGTGGGAAAGTTTGTCCACTGAAGTAATAACTTTTACTATAGAAGAAATATTAGTTGCCACTTCTTAATGAGGTAAAAAAATATTCTAACCTGACAAAACACTGTCTGCTTCAGAAAAGGATTCAAGAATACCTCCTAGCACCTGGATGGTTTTCAACTTTATTTGGAACTGTGCTAAGCTAGTGCAGCTACCAACCTTTGGACAAGAAACTGTGCACGAGCGGGGAGGAAGCTATTGTGTGGCTGTGAGACTGAAATGTTAATGGTTAATAACTCAGTCGGCCATTTGCAAAAACAGCAGGTGCTTTGCTGACAGTGTGCAAGGGAACAGCCCGGGTGCAGAGGGGTGAGCACCAGAGGATGACCATGACAAATCAACCTTTGTTTAGCAACAAGCTGGGTTTTGAGCCAGACAACAGAAGGGCACAATATGAAGAAGATCTTGCAACGTGGGGTAGAGTTTTTATCATGCCAATGTCCTCCTTTAGGTAACTGGCCCAGTTGTAAAACTCCCCTCTGGGGAAAGTGTTGGGACATTCACATTATTCATTCCTTCTGATGGGGCATAATAGTCTCAGTTGTAAAACTCCCCTGCCCTGGGGGAGATACTGGGGCATTCACACACAGGCCTGAAGGTATCCACCCCTTCTGATGGGGCATAAGTGGCTCAACTCCACTGAACTGATGTGAGAGGGAGCACCATGTCTTGGAAGGGGCCATAAGCCCCCCAGACTCCTTGCTGAAGCCTTCCACCAGAGGACTGCATGTGATCCACAGTGTTGCAGCATCCCCATGGAGACCTAGACTTATATTACCCCACTCAATTTTGTGTTTGGTGGGCTTCACCCACCCATGACAGATCAAGACTGCAAACATCACTTCCACCAATGAATATCTAAATTGCAGCAATCAAGTCTTGTGCTTGGATCCGTGGGTGGTGCTGTCTTTCTACTCTTATCCTTTCTTTCTCCTTCCTTCTTTCTTTTCCTAACTTCCTCTCAAAATATATTGCAAGCCAGACTAAAAAATTCCAGTCGAAACCTTCGTAAGTGCTTTGCTATGTCTAGATAAGCTAAAGTTGGCTAAGTTTAAGTTTGCTAAGTTAAAGTGTGTGAAGTCCCTTACTTTGTCTGGATGTTGTCTTAAAATTTGCCAAGTACCTTATTCTACCTTAATGTCCTAAACTTGGAAAGTAAAACTTTGTTATTGAGAATTTCTGAGAATTTTGTTGTTTCTCCCAACATGGCCCAGGGTGAATCAAAGGACCTTCCCACAAAAGGGGACCAGGGCATGACAGCAGTCCACTGCATGTCACACATTTGCAAGACTGGGACACAGATTGGGGTATACCTTCCCTCTGGTATAGCCAATGCATTTCTACCAGCTGAATTTTTTAGTTTTTGTTTGTTTGGTTTGTGGTTTTTTTTTTTAAATTACTGTCTGCATTTCTGTAACAACATGATAAGCAGAAAAATGAGTCACAAATTTCTTGTAAATTACTAATATTGTTTCCTTTACACTCATCCTTCGATTAAGCTGATAATTATGTAAAGGATTTATGGCAAGACTCAAATCAGTCTCTTTTAGTTCAAATCACGCTTAACATTAGCTCTATAGATGTGTTGACAGCTCATTCTAATCCATCAGAAATTGTGATGGTTGCAATAATGTTCCAGTTTTAGTTTAAATCTAAATTAGTAGACAATTACCTCTCTTGCATCCAAACTCTCCAACAGCACTGGTTGTTTCTGAATACATACATAGGAAGGATGAAAATAGTGTGATATATTATTTCTGTACTTTCATGGAGTTGTAAAACAGAAACAAATGTTGGCCGTTTCTCATTTAATGAATTAGGGGTGATAGAAAAATGCCAACCAACAAAACTGCTAAATTTAAGATGTCAATTTTTCAATAATTCGTTGCTTCAGCTTAACAGCATTAAACAGTATCTTGACATTTTAAGAGGGGAGTTTATTCAACTTTTCACCATTATCCTTATGTTCCTTAAGTCTGTCAGGAATTACAAGTACATGATCAGAGATGACAAAGATGGAAAAAATATTTTGTGCTTTCTATTATTATTTTTGTTAAGTCAGTTTTGTTGTGTTGACTTATAAATTACAGTTCTTCAGATCCTCTTTGGATCAGTTCATAATTGGGCTTTAATGATGTAGTTATTTTCACATTTCACAAGCGTCTTTTTACCACCTACACTTTCTGTAAATGAAGAGCACAAGCAGAAGCTTAATTGTAGTTGTTTGATGAATATTTACCTGGCAGCTCAATAAATCATGATGGTTCACCTCTTCCAAAGTCAATAACTATTTAATATTCTATTAAGCTAATGGGCATAAAAGAATAGTAAACCAGGTTTCTGCTATAGCAATGTAATTAACTAAAACAGGGAACAATTCCCCTTTCATTTGAAATGGCAATAAAACATCCGTTATTCAAGGAGTATATATGATCATTATAAAACTGTGGAAATAAGTGATCCCTATGAACTTGGAATTAATGCAGTTTTTTGAGTGGAAAATTTTTAAAAAATTGTAAAATTATAACTTTATGACTTTAGCACCATACCATTTTTGAAAAATGTCCTCATCTGATGATAGCTCACCTAACTGGATAAAGTCTGTGAGGAGATAATTTATCATTTTCAGTCATATATTAATAGTGATTAGGCTGTCCTTTAAAGCATCCAAATTCCAGATATGCTAAGCTTTGGTATCTCTTAATTTATACCACTTGGATTATTCCCATGGTGGAGTAAGGCAGATTAACTCCATCCTACTTCTGTTTAGAGACTTGAAAAGACTGAGGGAAGGAATCAGTTCTTCAAAGAAGAATGATTTCAAACAAAATGGTATACCACTTACTAAGAAAAAAGTTAAAAACTTATAATTTTTGCAAAATTTGAATATGGCTTCCTTCTTCCTTTTGTCTCCAAGGAAAGCACCTTGGAAGAGGTGAAGAAGGACATTAATGATCACTATTTCTCTTTAATTTCATCTACATTGTTCATCTTCATGAGAGAGACAGGAGAACTCATTAAGAGTTCAGAGGAATCAGAAGAATTCTACAGAGGAATCAGCTTCTGCTGGGAAATCCTGTATTGGAATGGTCAGTAGTAGTAGGCATCCTTAGGAGGTGATAGATCAGGGAGGGTTCTCTGCATACAACCACACTGTGCGTTGTACATTGGTTTGGCTACAGACTGATCAGTCCTGCAGACACTGACCACACCTGTAGAAACATGGAAAATCAGGATCCAACTTCTCTGATATTCACTGGTATACATCTCATACATTTTTCTCTGCCACAAATAAAGATTCGATAAAAGCACAAATTAAGTTCATTTTTTTAGTGCCTCCAGACAGTTGTACCACTTTTTTTTTTTTTTTTTTNTTTTTTGTAACAGATGTGGAAATACACAAACTGACACCACATCAAGATTTGGCATTCTGCATAATTCTCAATAATGTCTTTTTTCTTTCTTTTTTTTCTTTCTTTCTTTTTTTTAATTTTTTTTTTATTTTTTTCTGAAGTAGAGAGCTTAAAAGAAAAGTTTAGACTTAATTTTCTTAAATTAAAATCATGGGTGGACCTTGACTGGCTGCCACACACCCATCCAGCTGCTCTCTTTCTAGTTGTCCTCAATGGGAAAGAAATAACATGGAAAAGTTCATGAGTTGAGACCACAAAAATCACAGAATCATAGTATATGCTGAGTTGGAAAGGATCCACAAGGATCCTTGAGTCCAACTCCCTGCCCCTGCACAGCACCATCCCCAAGAATCACGCCATGTGCCTGAGAGCATTGTCCAAACGCTTCTTGAACTCTGTCAGGCTTTGCGCTGTGACCACTTCCCTGGGGAGCCTGTTCCAGTGCCTAACCACCCGCTGGGGGAAGAACCTTATTCTAAAATTCAGCCCAATCCTCCTCTGACACAATCTCAGCTGATGTCACCCCATTCACTAAAACCCTTTGTGCCTGACCCCTGAGCCAGCTGCTCACTCATCACATGATGTGCTTATCCAGGAGTGTGCTGGACATTGTGTCCAGAAAGATCCTGTGAGAGANGCCCGGGGCCGGGCGGGGCAGCCCCGGCACAGCCGCAGCGCTGCCGCCAGCACCGGGACACCTCGCTCCAGGGCACACAACTTTCATTTATTTGTGAAGTAGGAGAATATAAAGGTGTCACACCACCATATTTGCTTTGCAACTCTGTACGCGTTAATTTAGTTTTGTCCACTTTTACCTCCAGCAGCAATAACATCGCGGATACATAGAGATGAGCTGAGTGTGAAACATGTAATTAGCACTTTGGGAAATAACCTGGCTGCATAAGGCTTTAGGTGTACGGTACAATTGGAAGACAAAACCTTCGGTTTTGTTATACAAGTGCAATAATTTTTTGTGAATTCAAAGGCTAAATCTAAATTATTGTACGTTGTGCAATGAAATGTAGATATGCTTCTAAACCATCTTTTAGAATATATTTCACGCACACATAGACACACAGAGACACAGACACAGACAAAAAAACCCCATGATGGGCTGTGAAGCACATTACGAGGCCAGAGCTGAAACTGCTTAACGGTGGGAAAACAGACAAGCTTCTTCTCCAGTATAGTTACCGCTTGTTTGCATCAGGATAAAAGCAGTTCCAGTCCCGTTGGTTTATTTTAATAGAGAAGTATCCTGTATGGCCAGTTGCAGATAACTACTTTCATAACAGTTCTCTAAAGAAAAGGAAAAGTAACTGTTGTAGCCAATGCATTGAGTAGCAGAACACTCTTGCCAATGCAGATGTTATTGAACTCATTAATAATTAAATGTCAATAAAAACACTGATTCCAAAACCAGGAAAATATAAAAGCTGCAAAATTGTTAAAAGCTGGGTGGGTGGGAGATGATTTAATGAAATGTTTTAATGGAATTAAAGTGAATTAATTATTTTTTAAAAAATCACAGGTTGTACCAAGGACTTACAGAGTGATAAAGGAGAGTGGAAGAATAACCAACCCAGTACTTGTCAGACCAAGCAATAAGGACATGGGGACAGAGCTGGAGACTGGGAGCACATCCATATGGAGACATCTATGCCACCAGCCATCAGGAGACACTTGTGACTCTGACTGGGCTTCCCAGTGGGCAACTTGTGGGTGCTCTGATGCAGGGGTAAAGGAAGAGCAACCTGCAGGCAGGGATTACTAAAATAACTTGAAACCTATTTAACAGGTAATAAAAGCCACATAAATTGCAATTGTTTCCCACTATCTCTGGGTTTAAGTCTATTCCCTGCATGATTCAGAAGACCCAATTAAGCAGATTTAAGGACTTTTCAATTAAATACAAAAGACTTTCCAAGTACCTATAAGTATATTTTTTAGTGTACAACAATTTCATGGCAATCCCACTGGCAATAAAACTATCAGGGTTGTAATTAATTTTAATACCTATAAATTAACATTTTCTTATTAAAAATAAATAATCTAATAAGTTCCCAGTTAGTAGTTCCACAGATGACTATAGCATTACTGTTATTCTTCCCTTATTTTATTTAGCCATTTATGTTTAAATTTTACCTGAGCTGAAATTTCACGTATAGGTCCTGATCTCAGCCATTCACAGAAATGTAGGTCTGTTCCGTTGTTCTTGAATTGTTGGTATTTGTTACTCACCTAAGAGCTTTTTATTATTCTATCTTCCAGCTGCAAGCTGTTTGAAATTAAACTGTGTAGAAACTCATCTGACTCTCAGAAATACCTTTATTCCCAAGGGAAAAAACTGATCTTTTAAAGCCTCAGAAAGAAAAAAACAAACATTTTTCTCAGTTTAATTTTTACTGGACAGCCACACAGAATGTCTGGACTGGGTAAGCTTTGAAATGGGAAGGTTATGGTGGTATCATATAACTTCCTACACCGGAACATCTACTCTATCTGTGAGTGATTCTCTCAGAGTGAGAAACAACACATCGTGAACCCAGTAAAGATCCTGTCTAGAGTGGTGTTTTGTCCTCTGAGCTCTTTCTGTGTGTTGCAAACAAGCTTTCCTTTCATGCTTATATGTAAGCTCGCTGGTTTAGAGCAACACTGCCAGTACTGCATGGAGTCAGAGTCCCTACCATTTCTGCCCGGAGGTTAATACAGAGCTCAGAGGCAGCTGGATGCTCTCTTTTATTTATCAGTTCTTCAAGACTACTCATTGAAACACCGTTCTTGATCCACACAGACATAGTAGGTGCAGTCACCAAGGCCTGCTGATTCTGTCAACACATGCTGGCTTCTTCCTGGCTGCACTTCTTTGTTTATCAAATAATCATTTTCAGTAATAAGGGAGCAGAGTGTAAACATGCTCCTCACTAATTTGCTATGTTTGAGCATCTGATTCTTTAGTGTTGTGAACAGGAAGCACTGATGAGCTTTGTGACTGCACAGTTTGGTTCCAATTAAATTTTTAATGAAACAAAAGTCAAGACCAACTGTGAGTTGTGACAGAATTTTGATTTCAACAGTACCCTCTTATGTCTCTAATTTGGCCAGGTTTACCCCACTGAATATAAATATTGATAGTTGACAGTCAGAGAAGACAAAGCAGGGCATGGAGTGTGTCAAGCAGTTTCCTTTTCTGAGCTGTCACTTGATTTTATTTTATTTTATTTTTTTATTATTTTTAAGATCTGTTGACAGATTGGCAATGAACCCTATCTTGAATTTTCAAGTTCATTCAAATCTGCTTTCAGAGTGGATGTCCCAGGGTGATTCTAAGGCAAAGGAAGCCAAGTGTGTGCTTGCACCATTGAGCACACTGCTTTAAACGGATAGAAAATGTTTGAAGCTATTTAACTTCTCTGTCAGAGCCCACAAAACTCTGCTGCTGCCTGCCACTAATAAATGCCATGGAGGCCGGCTGCTCTCAAAAGTCCCAATAAGATCCACTGCTGCTGTTTTTTAAAGGGCCACAGCAGAAGGGAGAAAAGCTAATTTAAGAAACATTGCAACAGTGAAACAGTGCTCAAAGCCATGGTATTAATGACAGTAGTCAGTAGCAGCAGCTGACTGCATGAATTCAAATTACAATCTGCTTGGCAGTAGCAGCTTAAAAACAATGCAGACGTTGGACTGCACTCTCACTTGTGTACACCTACCCAGCAGGTTAGGTGAGCTGATCTGACCCTTGGATACTGAACTCTGTAGCCAAACAGGTTAGATAAAAGAAAAATAAATTGCTTTAGCTCTGAGGCTTGCTTTTTTAACATTCATTCAGTGACAATTTTGCTAATCCCCCACCCAAAAAAAAGAAAAAAAAGAAAAAAAAAGAAAAAGGAAGAAGGAAAGGGAAAAAAAAACCTCTCCACATTTAATACTAGTGCAGAGCTGCAAACGAACAGTTTTAGTAGTAGGGGACATAGTCCCCAGCTGGAATAAACTGGCTCAGCTCTTGTGGCTACAGCAACATTGCACAACAGCTGATAGCTGTGGTTGGGGCTGCACAGTCCTGACATCAGGCTACTAAATAAGTAACAGCAAGAATATTAGAAGTACAGCATCTGCCTTAGGATCAAAAATCCGATTTTTTTAAAAAATTTTTACAATTTTTTAAGTTTTTTTTTTTTTCTGTGAGAAAAAAGGGCAACTTACTCTTGATCCTTAAATACATATTTAGGAAAATGATTTTAAACATAAAGTTTGGAAAAAATTGTTGCCTGGAATCCACAATTCAACATCTGGATAAACTCCATGGAGTTCAAAAGATGATGGACCTTAAAACTACCCTCAATCCTGGGAGGTTAATTTAGTTATTTTAGTGAGGCCTTTAAATTCATCCTCCTACATTCTAAGAATGGAAGCCAGTAACTGAAGGACCAGATTGCAGAGGAGGAGAGATAGAGAATCTGTCTAAAAAAGCTCCATTTACTTTCTCACAGTACCTTCTACTCACCCTTCACCAACAAGAGACAAAAATCTGACCCTCATAGATTTATTTAAGTGGCAGATATAAATGATAGAATATGATAGTTGTCAGAAAGGATTTACTGGTATACTTTTCTTGCTGCTCCTGACTTGTGCCAGTGCATCTTTATGCCTGTATGCGCCTGCATGATGTGTTACAACTGGAAAATATTTTAGACTATAAACTGCTGCAAAAGTAGGCATGGTCCCTGAAAGTATGGTTTTTTATAGTGTTTTAAAGATATTTTATTTGAAAACCACAATCCATGCCTGTGGAGACTACTCCAAAAATCCTACTGCTGTGACAGTTTTTCTCTCAGCAATCACTACCTGATTTCACTTTACCACACCTGCCTCTTTCTTCAAGTTTTACACTAAATACTGTTTCTTACTCCTTGGAGTTAGCACTTTGTTAAGACAATATGTCATGTTTTCTTTTAGTCATTACATACACATGCAATCCTCTTGCAAAATGTCCCTCACAAGTCAGTCACCCAACTCTCTAAGAGTATTTTCTTTTTCTCTTTTTTTCCACCAGCTTGAATCTTCCAACAGATTTAGGCAAACCTGGTGTCTGTTACATTATTTCTCATTTAGTTGTCCCAGCTTGTACAAAGCATAGGTGTTCTTTCATACACAATTTCTTTCAGAAAGATCAAATATAGACATAGAAGGATGCATATATAAGGGTGATAGAATCAAGACAATGGATATTTAATAACTTTTATAGAATATATTACAGTTAAGAATACTAGATTACCCCTTTTTTCTGTGCCATACCAAAAATTCATATTTTGATTTTTACACATACTCCTTCAACTGGGACTTTTTGGGTAATAGTATTTTCCAACATATTTCACACCTTCACATACTTCTTTTTTTGTTTATGCAGTCATACTGCATGAGATCCGTTGCTACTGTGGCCATATTCCTTCTATAGAGGAAAATACATTTTAAAATTATTCTTAATTGGTTTCTAGAGAATTATGAGCTTCATGAACCCACATAAAATGCCTGTTTTACTGTAATTCTTTGCACTGCCCAATTTTATTTTTCTCTTTCACTACATTTTAAGGCACACTCCTAAAATCTATTACCCTGGTTCCACTGTAAATATATACTTTAATAGATTTAGTTTTCCAAAACAAAAATATTTTCAGTTGTTTCTTCAATGTGTGCATATTATCCCTACATCTCCAACAAATTTCTGTAACTCTAAATGGTTCTGAGATCAATTTTTGATTCCTTTTTTTTCAGTGGGTCACTATGGTGTCTTGAAAGCAATTTAAGAACCAATTTGCTTTGCAACATTTTTCATTTTTTTAGTTGCCATTAGCAAAGTACCCTGAAAATAAGAGCCTTCATACCTGAGTCCAAATCCTTATATATGTTATTGCCTGGTGCTATGAAAAGACTGGGAAAACAAACAACAGAAGTGACATCAGCTGTAGCTTTCCAGTCCTCCAAGGGAAGGAAAAGGAGAGACAGACTGTTGTTTCAGCATCCAGAAAACCTGTGCTACAATATGTTTTCCTTTAGCAGCAAGAGAAAAAAGGAAATTTCTATTCAGCAAAGAGGTGGGAAGAGATAATACAGATATAATGCCATGGTATACTTTATTACATAAATATACTGTGCCTTGTAGGTAAGACACAACAGAAATCCCTGCTTAGGCAGACAAATAAAATTAAGTCATTGAGAAGAAGTCCAGCCATTGACTCAATCATGCAACTCTATAATCTCATAAGTTAGTTGAGGATTGCACACACATTTTAGGTTGCATAGCATTTCCAGAAACCAGCGTCTTCCTTTTGTAACGATATTAGTGTCTCACAAGGCTAGAGAATCAGATTATTTCATGATTATTCTCTGATCCCAAGAATCCTTCGTTCTTTTACTTGTGTACTGGCAGTCTTCAGAAGGAGGGATGAGAGGATCAAAGGAAAAAAATTAGTCTGGAATAAAATCTGGAAACCATGTAGAATAGCCCCCTCATTAAAAACATAACTGCTGGATTTAAATTATGCACTCTAAGGGTGTCAACACAGTCTGTCCCACTGGAGCCTGTGCAGCCAGCACTGCCCCTTCAGCGACACAGGGTAGAACAGAGTGACCTGTGTACTCCAACTTCCACAGGCAAGTGCAAGTGGAACTTGGAGGGTATTTTGTACAGGAAGAGCCTGGCAAATGTCTGAATCAAAGGTGAGTTAGGAGGTGTCTTCTTGCAGGATCCACCTAAACCACACAAGCAATCTTCCAGATTAAGGTGTGTACCTAGGAGATTTGATCAGCTCACAGATAGGTTGCTAAACCGCTGCGATCTGTAGCCTGACACATCACAGCAAAGCAAATGATTTTTCTCTACTTTATATTTGGCTGGAAACTATGCTGCTGCAGGAACTGATGCAGTAGTACAGGAGCTATGCCTGCTTTAATAGCGAGGAAATGCATCACAGAAACAGAATGGATAGTACAAATTCTAAAGCGGCAGCCACCTGATGGATTTTAGTCTACTGCAGCAACTCTATTACAGGCACTACTGTTATCCCAACCCTCCTTCTACACAGAAAAAAAAAAAAAAAAAAAAAAAAAAAAAAAAAAAAAAAAAAAAAAA
>VZTX01023455.1:1125645-1165837 GCA_013400915.1 Pardalotus punctatus
ACGAAGGGAAGGGAAGGGAAGGGAAGGGAAGGGAAGGGAAGGGAAGGGAAGGGAAATGAGGCAGTGAAAATATTGTGTTCTTTCCTCTTTGCATTCAAACTGCTCTTATTTTACACTAAGGTTTTCAGGGAAGAACTGCTCTCCTTGCTGCCATACAGAGGAAGTGGTTGATGTAATAATCTAAGATTGTGGCCTCTCTTGGTAACTTCAGCAGCAGCTGCTGAAAATTAAAACCACATCACCTTGAGTGTCTAGAACACAAGAATGAAAAATAATTTGCACTTGGCTCTAATCAAGGCAGATTGGAGTCTTGGCGACCTTGGGCAAGTTACTCAAGCTCCTTGTTCACCTTCCTGCTCAGCTGTAAAATTAAGTCAAAGCAGAACTTCACTGGAAAACAGATGCTGCTTTATACTTGATTTTTTTTTTTCCCCTAGTAAATAAATTATAGAAGAAAATATAATAATTAATTAATAAGTAGCAGTCAACACATAGTAATTATATGGCCATATCCATTATGACTGCACATAAACAAAATCAATTTTCATTAGGGGATATTAATGTTATCAAGTATTGGTAGAAAGACTGTGGCACAACCATTCTTTCATTCCTTAATATTGTATACTTTTTAAAGTAATCAGATTTTGATACAAAATGGCTGTATATTGTAAATTAAGCCCAATTTGAAAATGTATTTTCAGTACTGTTTAATATATTTATGTGTGGGATAACTTTACCTTCATAAAAGTGAAAGTTTTATGAGCGATGAACATACAGTCAGATTCAGTTGCCATTTAAACTGGTATAAATATATTTATTCTACCAAGACCAATGAAGCTGGCTGTAGTATCAGGATTACCTCAGTAACTTTTGGGATATTAATAAATGGAGTGGTTTTTTTTTTTTTTTTTTTTTTTTTTTTTCTATTTTAAACTGGAGAAGAATGTGAAGTAAGTTTCTGTTTTAGGGATGCTTCATGATTTTCAAACAAGCATGACTGACAGAAATGCATTTTTTCATGTTCATAAATATAACAGCAGATCGAACAAGAAAACTTTTCCTAATTCTGAACTGCATCTGCTGTTTTTATTGAGGCAGTGGGAAGAGAGCTAGAAAATTGCAAAGAGCCTTGGTATCCGTAATATTTTGTAATGGAATCTATATTGTTGTGTATTGAAATTTTATTGTCATGTACTTTGGAATTTGACAGTCTGTGGCAAAAAGGTACAGGATGACTTTCAGTCGGGCTGTAGTTGTTATTTTAGAAATACAAGAAACAAGGTAATGAATAATCAATGAACAATTCAACTTCGAAAAAGAATTATGTACTATTAGATCACACTTCTTGTTCTCACATAGAGGGGTCCAAAGTTAAAGTTAATCATGCTAGTCAAGATATTTCAGAAACAGCCACGACCTCTGATATTCTGGTCTTTGCTGATAGAATTTAAAGGACTCAGTTTTCACTGTGTGTTTCAAGACAATCACATAAAGGTTCTCTGTTCTATTTACACTGCAGAATGCAAGCGATGTAATGACAAAGCCTATTCAATTGTATTGTTTCATTATGCAAACCCTACTCTTCCATTTCCCTACTGTGTTTTGTTTCCCTAACAGGTTTTCTTCCTAAATCCATGGATTGATTCTCTCTAGCTGCAATTCAATTGCTGTAGCTATAAAATAGGATGGAAAGTGTATGTTTACTAAGCTGCTAGACAAAAACTTGGCATTGCAGAGCTCAAATTGTAGGATTAGCTCTTGTTAATACTGCTTATTTATTTCATTGTAATTCTACAATGGGATTGGACAAAAGAATGCAACAAGTCATCTACTTAATCCTCAATCTAGGAACAGAAGAGACTATGCATTTGAAATGTGCACCAATTGGCCTCTTATTCAGTCAATTTGATATTAAATTGGGTGTCATAGATGTAGAGGATTGCACTTGTCTATAATTTTTCAGTGAACTTACACCTTTCAGTTCCATCTTTCATAGAATCTGGGTGAAAGACAAGCATCAGAACTTCAAATGTTTTTAAATACTAATTAAATACATATAGACATTTCTGGTGCTAGAAATGCAGTGTGCCATATATTTCACACTACAACGAAATAAGAATTATCAAAATTATGTTGGTAACCATATTAATAATATAATATGAGCCATATTTATATGGTACTGACAGTTCAACAAGTATAAGTGCTAGTGCCTTTTTTATAATTTTGCATCCAAAAACAGTTTTGGAGGACTATATCTGGACCTCTTCTGGATTCTTCAGTGGCTATATTTTTGTGATAACATCTCAGACTGATTAGAAGTGAGCAATTAATGGAATTAATTTCCTTCCCTTCCTTCAAGTCCTCTGTTTTCCCCTTGCTTTGAGTTGGTCAGTTAGTTCTGATATCAAATGCTTTGGGACAAGTCATTGCTGAACGTATCAATAGGGATCTGCTTTTCACACAGAAACTTCACTGTCTTGCAGGTAGCAGTGTCTCCAAAATGTTGATGTTAATAATTCTTATTTCCTCAAAAATATCATTAGAATCCTTTATGTGTTCAGAACTGAGAACTGTAGCAAAGTTCCAAAGGGAAATACAGAATTTTCTCGATGTTTAAACAACATCAATTGCCAAAGAATCCCTCACAAAACTGCATTCTTTTAATGGCATATGTTGTAAATTCAAATGTCCTATGTTTTTGTCCTTCAGAATTTACTTCAAAAGTACAGATGTGACCTTTAAAAACAGAATTCATCCAAAGTACCTAAACAAAAAACACCAAAAGCATCCTAATACAAATTAAAAACTATTGATTAGAATGCAGTTTTATGTAATGCACTAGAGAGAAAAAATTGTGAATGTGGGCAAGGGTAAGCATGGATATTTACACAAAGATGACTCAGAGAAGTAGATGAAACAATATTAAAAAAGGATACTAATTAAATAATAAAATTTGGTTGTTAAATAATTAAACTAAATTTATAATCCTGTCCTTTCATGTCTTTACATTAAAAATAGTCATAATTTGCATCACCAGGAAGAATTACTTAACTGGGCTTCTATAATTCCTAACAGTGGATAGTTTAGAGCTACATCAAATATTTCAGGTTGGGGGGAATGATGAAAATCCATGTGCTAACTCAGAATAAAAAAACTGGTGTTTTGTGATGTGATAAAAATATCCCAAAATGACAGTAGTCTTTGAACAAAACCTCTGAGAAAAATATCCCCCCCTCAAAACAACGAGCCAAAACCACAAAAGTTACACATAAAATGTTCAAATCTTCAGTAAAGTCAGATTTTTCAGTCAGCAACTGAATGGCAAGCAACTATATTTTGCTAGAATGATGAGCAGCCACACAGGATCTGTTCTACAGCTGATGGTGAGCCAAAGTGTTGTTGACTGAATGTGAGTGATGCTGGCACATGGATGCCTTTGAAAGTAGTGCATTATAAAGGGAAATATGAATAAGATAATGGATGAAGGCCAGAAGTCTTGACTATGAGAGAGTGAATTAGTGACAGTGCAGGAAAACAGGAAAACGGAGTATTCAAACTATCCAGGTTAAATAATGTAGGAATGGTTTTCTGGGTATAAATATAAAGATTAATATCTGATTTACTGTATTATTTGAGATATTCTACAAATCCCTTTATTAGTATAAGAGTTTAACATAGGAGATAATTTTCTTCTTTTAAAAATTTAGCTTTATTATTCAGACATATGAAAAGTATTTTTACAGGTGTTTTGCATGCAGAAATTGCCAGGATTCAATGCTTGTTTAGTATTCAGTTCATTGCACCAATGCCTCTAAATTTGGTACACAGGATAATACTCATTTCTTAAATGAGTCAAGCTCTAGTGAAATTGAAAAGAGCTACATGCATGCATTTGCATCCAGAATGTAACAGATAATTTGGAGATGCAAGAATAGCTTTGCTGTGTTCAATATCACACAAAATTGGAAAGTTATTTTCCTTTTATTATACTTTATGACCAGCTACCATATTTTTCTGCAAGAAAATCTGGAAGGAGTCTATGCTATCACATACATGTTTATATACAGGCTTCTAGCAAGAGCAGTTTTGCAGAAATATGTCATGGTGAAATTAAGAGTCACTAATAAAACATAGATTAGCTCTGCCACATCATGATGAACTTAATCTGGACTTTATTGTGCACATAGAACTAATTCTCCTTACAAACAATTTTTAATAAACTTAAACAAGATGGGGGATTAGGAGGCTATGGTTCCTACTACTTCAACTGGACTTCTACTACTCCAGCTGGACAAAACTGTTGACACACCTGGCTTTCCTACCATTTCACAGGCTCTTCAGCAAACATGTAAATTTTTTATTCCTTTTCTATTTCACTGTTTGGTCCCACAACACTCCCACAGTAATCCCACTCTATGCCAACAAACAAATAAACAAAATCAGACAGAGGCAACAACCAAATGCAGTTTCCAAACATCCTAGATCCTGTTTGCAAGATACTCCATGTCAACTGAATTGTTCTGTTATCTTACTCTTCCTGCTACATCCTGTTTTTGAGCTGAGGAATAACAACTTCAGGAACACATGTAAAACACATTTAATAAGGCAACATTGACTCAACACCATTAACTGAAAGAAATTAGATACAAAAGACAGGAATTGTGCCTTCAGGTTATCTGAGACCCACCAGCTTCAACAGGTGCTTCCCAAGAGATGTTGTTTAGATAATTCTTTAGAGTGTGGACAAAAGTGTAGATCTAGCCATGAAAAGAAAACTGAGGAAAACTTGGCTTTCAAGGGGAGCAGAACTTGGATTCACATTTGGTTTTGGATATAGCTATCAGTACTGTCTTATATTCTGAACTATCATAGAGGAAATAAAAGCACAATCTTAATAATGCAAGTTTACAACACATAAGTAAGGTGAGAATAATATTTGAAGTAAAAAATAAAAGTAGAATAAGATGCACATTAGTACTGTGGGAAGTACTGTTTTACTTAAAACCAGAATAATACAATAATTAATCAATTCAATTACATACTTTCCTTAATAACCATGTAGGTTATGCCCTTTAAAATAGGCTTAGGACAGCAGTTTCATTGAACTGCATAAAAATAACTGTAAGGAACACCTCTATTAATGGGGCACAGGGAGTTACTTTCTCCTAGTAATGTAACTAAAATTTTTTCTATAATTATTTTACTGCACTCCCACTTATTGTTTTGAAAGTAACAAAGGTGTGTTCCATGTTACTATCTATTGTTCTTTCTTCTGTTGTGGAAGTATAGAGAGGTATTAAAATCATTACCGTTAAATAATTTTTAACTCATTGTCAGACTTCAATATTTAATAAATGAAGAGATTTTTAAAGGACTTTTTTATCACTCCTTTCCTTGGAATTTTTCCTCTTGTCTAAGATTTCTTTTTCATCCTCTTCTCATTTCCTTAAATGACAAGTGGCAAGTGTTCTCAAGTTAGAACTGATGCATAACATAAAATGTGATCTTACAATTGTAGAGATAATGCATTAACAAAAACAATGTACAGAGGAAACCTATTATTTTGTAACTCATAATAGAGTTTGTTTTATTGCCCAAATCACTACTAATGTTATAAATAAATATGTCATATTCTAAAAATGTATAGTCCCATTTTCAAGATGAATGCAATTGCAAAAGTACTAATATCACCTATAAAACCTAAATGTTTTGCCTAGGCTGTTCATCCAAGTTCCTCCTATAAACAAAACCAGGCATTTACAGAGTAGGTATCTTCCTATTTTCACTTATTACTAAGATGCCAAAGCAGAGTAAAATAAATCTTAGCTTGGAAGTCTAAAACTCACTGAAAACAGACTAACAGACTTCTTTTTTTTCAATTAAAGTTCTTAACATGTTTTTAAAATATGCTAAATTTGCAAATACCTTATACCTCTAGGGGAGCTCAAGTAACCAAAGGATATCAGAAATATTTATCTCTTTAAATACAAGTATAATCACACACAAGACAGATAAATATATATATGCATACAAGATGCTGGCACATTACATTTTGCATATTGAAAATGCGTTTTGAGAAACTCACCAAGGTTCATTTTTAATAAACTGAGTAAGTCTGTATAATTAGATATATATTTAAAAGTGGGGTGGGGGGATTTTTATGTTTAATGATCCTTGGAAGAATGCCTAGGTTTAAGTTCGACTGGGTAAAAGAAGGTGTGATTAAGTTTTTGACCTTGAGCTGGTTTGGGGGGAGAAAAAAAGAGAGAAAAAAAGATGAGAGATTAAAGAGCTTAGTAAAAACTATACTTCTGAAAATTCCTCCAGTTCTTAACTTTAGCATCAATAAAATGCTACCTACATGTTTGATATTTGCTAGAAGAAAGAAAAGAAAAGCCTTCAGACAAGAAAATTGGACACTTTCTTTCACTCTCTTCTTTCAAAGATGAAGAGCCTAAGAAATAATTCATAAATCTTCCTCTTAACTCCAGTTCCTCAGTTGTATTGATCTTCCCTGCCCTTAGGTCTTTTTTGGTGGGCAAACAACAGACACTTGACTTCCTGTCTCTTCTCTTTCCTACATGAGCTTGTTCTGAATCCCTGATGGACTCAGACCTCCTATTGACTTCAGATAGGAAATCTTCTTATAAATGACTGCACAGTTACCCCTTAAAAGTACTTCTGCTGGGTGACTCTCTGCCACACCAATAACCTGCCTAATTATATGCCTTAGCCTCTCCTTTTACTGTCTGACAAGTGCACTGTCTACAAAAGTTTAAAAAAAAAGAAAAAAGTCTACAATCATTCTTTTGAATGGAATATTCCCTTCTATCACAGATTTCCCTTCAAAAAACATTTTAATAGTAAAATCCCAATACTTTGTGACATATAAATTATTTTGTATATGTACTGAAGACCCCTATATTGACTAATGCAGAAGACAAACCTTGGTCTATTTGTTGTTGTTATTTAGAAATATTCTTTAACAAAAAATGAGAGTTAAATGTTTATATATATATATATACATATATATAAAACCTCAGCCTCAGTTTAAGCTATACAAATGAGTCAGCCTAGTGGAAACTGGCTCTGACCAGTTTTTCTTTGATGAGAAAACTCTTTCCAGTATTTTCCTTCCATGCTTGTTTTTAATTTATTTGCCCAGCCTCTCTTGTAAAACAGCTAACCTGTGTGATAGCAACAAGCTAATCAGAGAATCACAGAATGGTTTGGGTTGGAAGTGACTTTAAGGACCATTTAGTTCCAACCGTCCTGCCATGGGCAGGGGCACCTTCCACTAGACCAGGCTGCTCAGGGCCCCAGCCTGGCCTTGCAGTTTTTTCAGGGGAGGGTCAAAATCATTTTGCAAATGGCTGGTTCCTATCTATGATCATGAAAAAGGATCTTACAGCACCATGTCCTTAATCAAGCATCAGACTAGCAGACGGAAAAACCAAACTAGATGATATCAGGTGTGCTTAAAACATTCTCTTTCCACCTATTTTATCTAGAAGACTTTTGAGGTAACAAGAGGAATTGAAACATGATGTAAGATTGAAGAAACAGTGACTGACAGTTGAGCAAGAACATAAAAAGGTGAGTACAGGAGAAATTACTTTGCAACTTCCATTTTTTCTCCCTTTCAGAGTAAGTTTTGAAGCCGTTCTTAAGTAGTAGGTATGACAGCCGGAGCATATAAACTAATACATAGAATGGGATGGAGAAAGGCATTTAGCTGCTTCTCTCACACTCAATTTTAGGTCAAAAATTTCTTGAAAGTCCTTTCTTTAAAGCAGACAAATAGATTACTTTCCCTATATAGAATAGGGATTATTGAATGAGGCTTTCCTTAGAACTCCCTGATCATACTTAAATTCATTCATGTCATGAGATCATAGATGGCTGTGGGCCATCTTTGCACTGTCATTACTTTCTTCAAATTTACAATCATGTTTAAATACTTCATCAGGTAGGGGGAAAATTAATCAAGTCATAGAACAGTGTTTCTGGGAAGTTCTCATAGACTGTCTGTAGAAAGTCTTATACAATTAGTCCAGCAGCTCTGGGGGATTTTTTTTAGTAAGTGTTGAGATCAGATTACCTGGTGGGAAATTGCAACTTCCTTCAAGGTGGATTGAAGTTTTCAGTGTGAGGTTCAGGGAGTGGACTTGAATGCTGAAAGTAGTTTAAAGAAATTGGATTAATGAAACACAAATAAAAAGGATGAACACTGCAAGTAAAGGGAAAAATAGAAAAAAACCCCACAATATAAGCTTTTCTCTGATCTTTATGGTTAGAGATTTTCAATATAAAGACATGATCTAAAAAAAATATTTATCCTGTTTTTCCTTATCTATCCAGATACAAAAATTATTTCCAGGTATTTATCAACATTTATTGTATTTATTAATTCAATGAAAATAAATTAAACTTTTTAGAAAGAAAACCCCACATAAACACGCATTTTTAAGAAATCAAAATGCATTTCAGAAAATGCATAAAAGTTTTCCGTGTAAGTTTACCAGTGGTCCATCCAAAAAAAAAGAATTAAAAATATGAGGAAAGTGGTTACATTACTCAGGAAATTCTAGCAGCTCAGCAAATACATTCTAAAATTATAGCAAAACTTTAAAATAAATGTGCTTAATATTATTATGTTTCAGATGAAGACTATGCATGAATCAAGACTTGACAAGGCGATCTTTTGCCTTAGGGAAAATAAGCACTTGAGTATATCACGCTGTGATTTCCTGTCAGGCTAAACAAACCTGCCATGTGCTTGTTCACTCCTGACTCTGCCTGTGCTAAAGTCCTGATTAACCAAGATTTGACTCACTGCCAGAAGCAGCTTTTACTGTTTGAACTTCTTTTATACCCTTTTTCTGACTTCCTTATTTTACTCATCTCATGCTATTGCTTAAACTCTGGGAAAATTAAAATATCTATTCAGGATCTCAGTCACAAGAGTAAACCTAATAACTGTGCTTCAAATTTTGGTGTAATGACTGGGCGTTAAATTAAAATATGGGATCTTAATAGTGTTTAAATTTTATTTACATAATTTTGGGCGTAGACTACTTCTCCACCCCCATCTGTGCCATTAAAGCAATGATCACAGAGAAACTGGCAAGAAATATTCCCTTTACCTTCTATTTCTTAGATGTTTTAAAATATATCAACTAAAGTGCAAGGATGCAACTGATGTGCTCTTGACACCATGTCTGCATTACTCTAGTTTAGGCTAGGATTAACATGGTGCTTTTTTCCAACACCAGAGAGACAGAAATGGTGTTGTAGTACAAGGGAACAAACAGGTGCCAGGAGTTAATATCTTCCTCTTGTTAACTTTTTTCTTTTTCCCACTTGTCTTGGGTTGATGGTATGATAAACCTGTATCCCCTATCATTTGTGTGTATGCCCAGAAATGTGGTCCTGTAGTTTTAACTGCATCCAGCAGCCGGGAGTAGCTCTGCCAGGTACGGGTTGGCCGAGGAACAAGGGGGAGGAAGGGACATTCCTCTCTGACTGCTGCTGCTGTGGCTGCTGTTAGTTTTCTCCCTGGGATTGCTTCTTCGTCATCTCCTTTCTGGACTTTTGTTTTCTTTGACTTGCTTTCTCGCCCAAGAACCCAAGCAGCCCCCAGAGGCCAGTAGACAAGGATCCTCCTGGGAGCCACCAGAACAACTCCACCTGACCCTCCCCCTGCCCTGGGGACCCCCGGAGAGGGGAAGCTACACCTGAGGAAAAGGACACTAAAGTTCATCAGCTGTTTACTCAGGTTTAATAATTTCTTTTCCCCTTTCCCCTTCCCTTGTGCCTTACAGGCCCCCTGCGTGTTTTGTTAAATAAATAGTTTTTTTCACTTTCATCCAATAAATTCTGTTGTAGTGGGGGAGGGGGTGTCAGAAACCTTTGCTTTAGGGGAGGTGTTTATTCAGAGCGCTTTCCACAGAGAAAATTTGTCTCTAACTGTAGACACCACTGTATTGAAATCTCTTTGACCTTGTCTAATTGTTCTCTACAGGTGGCTTAGTAATATGACATGTGCATCTAGAGCCTGTTATCTGGGATTAATCTGTTGCTCTACAGTACAAATAACTGTCATGTGATGCACTTCACTGGTTTTATGATGCTACTCCCTGCAGGTTACTCTGCAAAGGTACAGATTACCTTGATGTTTCAGAAAGGCATCTCAGTGCAGGACACCGCTTTCGAAGAGTCTCTGCCACAGTACTTATTGGTCATGCTGTGAAAAATCTGTGTTATATACACTGGCCTTTTGCTCTTACCCTAGTCTGAAGGAAGAAAAAAAACATAACCTATACATTACTAACTTAATTTGAAAAAAAAAAAAAAGAAAAAAAAGAGAGCAAATAAGAGAGCAAAATAAAAGTGCTATCATTCTGAATTACACTTACAGTTATGAAAAGAGAAAAGAAAAAAAAGGAAAAAGAGGAACACAATTTTGTAACCAGTACTTAGATACACATACAAAGAGTTGTCCACCAAGTTTAAAGACACTTCCCATGGATTTACAGGACACATCAGAGACAAAAATAGATAAAATCATAAAACTTTAGCATATGATTTTAACTACATTTGAACACAAAATTATTTTCTTTTTCTTAACCTAAACTATGCGTGGAAAAACATACCTATGCACTGCTCCCATCTTGGTAGAGTTCAAAGCCAGGTTGGATGGCCTTGAGCAACCTGCTCTAGTGGGAGATGTCCCTGCACATGGTCAGGGGATGTGACTAGATGTCCTTTAAGGTCCATTTCAGCTGCTAAGTACACTCTTATTCCATGATTATATAATAAACTGATAGATTCAATTTTTTTTCTGTGATAGAGCCTAGACATTTTGTTCAAAATAACACTTAATGAATTTTTCTGCATAGACTTAGCTTATACTCTAAACACTGATGGAATTGCCTTTGTATATTAGCTTTGTGTCTATGGATGGAAGGAGAGCAAAAAAAGGATATGGGAATGAAAAGCAAGAAATGTTTCAATCAACATTCTTTCCATTAATTTACATCTATGTAAATACTACTTTTGGCAATAATGAAGATACTGAATGTGCAGTATTTTTTCCACACATACCTACATGACTGTATGTCTTTTGATGCTTCTATGAAGCTTAATAGTGATATATATAAATATAATTAAATAGTGATATAAACATGGTTAAATAGTAGTATATAAATGGCTGTTTATTTCTCTAGTAGTATCGGATGTAGACATATGTTAGTATCTCTGTTTTAAAAACAGAACGGAAGTCGAAGTGATTAAATGCTATGTTCAAGGAGAAACAGTGAGTGTCCCAAAAGTGGAGAACATAAAGGCAAAAGCTAAAGTCCTAATCACTGAAGTCCTTTCCCTTTTATTTACCTCTAGATACAACTAAACAAATCAGTTTCTTTTTCATGGTTTTGTTTCCTCCTTCTTCCATCTAGATAATTGTAGTTCATCAGCTGTCTCTGCCACTAAGGAGTGGAATGAAATGTCTCCAGCTGACAAAGACCCAACAATTTCACTGCAACAAAACAAAACAAATCAAAGCCAAAAATCTTCTTGGGGAAACTGCTGTGAAGATGGAAAAAAAAATTCATTTTTTCTTTCCTATAAAGGAATTACCTCCAAAAAATCTGAAGATTACAGATTTTCAGTAAGATCCACAGCCATTCCCTCTCTCCCATTTTTCCCCAAATCAAATAAGGTTGGAATAAGCAATAAGAAAAAAAAAAACAAAAAAAACCAAACCTCATTAAGGCTAGAATCATGAAGGTTTCAATACTACAATCAAATTCTCTTTATAGAAAATGTGATGGGCAAGGCTGGCCATAGCAGCAAGCAAAAGTATGCAGTTATATATTCTATAACATTAAGAGGAGAGCTGCTCTTGTGTATGCAATTTTAATTCAAAATTGTATTTTGTTTTTTGTAGGTTGAGTCAACTTTGAATACTTTGGTTTATGTAACTAGCTGGCACTCATAGGATGGTTGTTAGCAAACTGTCAAACTGTGACTTTTAACCCAAAGATTTGTTGTTTGTCAAATAAAAGTTTTAAGGCTTAACACCACTCATACTTAATAATTCTGGATTTTATTATGCCTTTCTAGTTTTAGAGTCGATTTACTAACAGTTTGGGTAGTAAAAAGGACATAATTCTTAACAAACTTTTCAATTATTTTGATTTTTTTTTAAAAGCTTTTTCTTTTTGCAACAAGATTTTAAAATTTTTACTTTTCAATCACAACATGTATCCAAAAGGTTAAGCAATATGGATTAGTTGTGACTCCAGCAGACTGGACTCACAACCATCACCTTTTATGCTTCAGTTTCACTGTCTGCAGTTAATGACACCGACTTTTATGCAAAGTGCTTTGATGAGAAGTACTGTTTATATGGGAACTAATTATAATTAATCAGTTGAACAAAAGCATGAGATAGGTGTGTACTGATGAGCAGAGACTGAATACTGAGTTGACCAAAATTACAACAGTCCCTAGTTTTCAACGACAAGAAAATTAATAACACAGAAGAAATTTTTATTTACACTCATATATACATACTGTTACATCTGCATTTCTGTGCAGCTTCTTTTCTGTCAGTGTCTTTTTGCAATAACCATCAGCATCCTGATGTCATTGTCAACCAGAATCAGGTGCTCATGGTAGAAGTTTCTTCCCTTTTAATACTGAGGTATACTTGCATTTGTTTTTCACGTTTCCTTAGTACATGCCACTGCCCTGCCCAGTCAGCCAGGGCAGTGTGGCCAGCACTCACCGGCTGGCTGCCACCCTAGGGATACCCAGGGCAGGGCTTTGTCACTCCATGGCTGCTCTTGTCTCTAGAGCAGATGGTATCACAGAGCCCCAGGTGTGAGAGCCACCCACCCGCAGGCAGTCAGGGTATTTGTCACCAGGACCAGGCTGGTCCCTCAGGCACCTGACCTTCTGCTCCTTGAGAACTGTGGGGTCAGGAGCTTCATGGTAAAAAAACTGGCTCATTTTCCTTCTAATTTCTTCGAAGTTGAAAGGATAAAGGGAAGACTGTTAGTGTACGGCAGTTCCACAAATAAAGACAATTCATTCTTTAGCCTTCCTATTTGTAGCTCTGCGTTCTCAGAACTGGGTATCAGACACGCCATGCCTTCTGCACTGAACAGCTCTTGTAGTCAGTCTTCCAAAGACTGCAGACATCTGAGACCCTGATACATCACCAAAACAGTAAATAAATGTTCTAAACCCTGTCAGGCTCATGAATGATAGTCAGGGCACTGCTGCACACTGGTAGTGTTTAGTTATCCATGGTGACAAGACCGCTATCATTCTGAATTCATGTGACAGATGAGCTTTGCCAGAAATGCTTAGGACTCTATTAAGCCAGGTTGTTAATCAGGGACACAGATAGTGTTCCTATGACTCTGGTTAGTGTTAATAATGCCTGCAGTAGTCCAGTGATATAAGTCCAGCATTACCTCTTTACACATTTGGCTCTAGATAATTTATGGATAGTACAAAGTGATATATCCCACAGCTATGAACTCGGGAACTGCTCGTAGAAAGTTTCTTTGCTACGTATTTGAAGCATAGTATACTGTGATTTAAGATAGAACCTTCATTAAAGTCAGCTCCTTTACAACTAGCTTTTTTTTTTTTTTCAATCAATACAGTACCACCTAAACGCAGTCTCACACAAGTTATTTATAACTTGTTAGCTTTTTTTCTGTCCCTTCCCAATAAAATGTAACAGTCACAAAGGAACAGAGTCTGATGTCCTTACATACTCCTGTTTTGCTCTTCATCACCCTTAGGATTTCATGAGCCTGTCCCAGTTTCCCTGGTCCCCTTGGAATTGCTTACCAGGCAAAGGCCTCTGGTGAAGAGCTCTACATTTTTCTTCCCCCTACTCCCCTGAGCACTATGTCAGATTAAACCCCAATAGGCTCCTGTACTAGAGGGAGCAGGAGACTGTCATTAAGATTAAGCATGAGAAAGCTTTAGATATTGAGCAGGGGTAATGTTATGGCCCTTTTTTGCTAAAAGGAAAGTTAAAAAACATTCTCATGGGCTCTGACTGGCTTTTTGTCTTCAGTTGAAGCATAGGGTTGGCATCACCTTACCTTCTAACCTTTATAACTCACTCAAGTGCTACTTACATCTGCAGGCCAGCTATTACCTCTTCCTTATACTCTGTAGTGGAAATAGCCTACAGAGTAAATCTTTTATCGTTACCAGAGATAGTTAATTTAATCTAAAGATGTTTGCACAAAGTACCCATTTAGTTCGAGCTTTCCTCCATTTCCCAGATGCTCCAAACACAACTTCTGGATGCAGAAGGAGGTTTGTGTGAGCCTCAAGGAGAAATTGGCGTGACCTGAGCATCTATCTGAGCTGCTCATTTCAGTCTGGCTGCAGCAGACTGCTTGAAGTGCTCCGGCAGCAGTAGCCCACATTGAGCTGCTGTCTTTCCCAAGCATTTTGCAGACCAAGCCATACTGCAGCCTGCACACAGACCTTGCTGTGTAAATCCAGAAATGCCAGAAGGCAATCAGTTCGCTTGCACATGTGGCAGTAAGTGATTAATTGTAGGTCCCAGCACATTTCAGGAGACAGCTGTGGTGCAAGTAGTGCCATGCTAGAGGTAAGCTATGGTCTGCAAAGCTAAGAACAATTGCTGCCAGTCAAGCAAGGTCTTTTATAACCTCATTTAAATGTTTATTTGTCATGTAAATGCTCTTCAACATTAAAAGAAGTTAACAGTTAAGAACCAGTGTAACCTTTGGAGTTAAATTAAAAATTCACGAAGCATATATGTAGTTAAAAGGACATTGCAAGAGCTACTCTTGAGCACTGCAGAAAATCAAGTCTTTCAGAATAGACTTCTTTAACCTCCCTTCTTGTAAAGGCAAATGGATTTATCAATTGCTGCAAAGAATGGCTCCAAATATTAGAAGAGATTTTAGGGGAAAATAAAAAGATCAGATAAAAAAGCCTCCAAATTATTTTAACTCCAAATGAAGTCATTTAACTAAGTCTGTGGGGTTTGTGGTTTTTTTGGTTTGAGAAGGTGGGCATTAAATGAGTCAAATAATGATTGCTAGGAAACACTAATCCTGATAGGGCCTATTTTGCCATATGGACAAACAGGTTTTTGCCAAGGGCAGAAAACAATATGGGGTAAGAAAATCTTTAATGGCTTTTACATGCATGAGTGAGCGTGGGCCAGGTGGATCAGCAAAACATTTAAACATACTAATGGCAACAAAAGACCCTGGGCTAACAAAATACAGTATTTCTAAACTGAAATATGTTGCTGCATTATGTCCATATTGAGCACTTCAGTGTCGCTGTCATGATGAGTCGGGGTGTCAAAATTCCAGTTTCAAATGGGGTCTTGAATATTCCAGTTACACCAATCCTAACCATGACAATGGCATCATATCAAAAGAATTTTAAAGAATATAAGTGCCGTGCAAATTACAGGCAGAAAAATATCAAGCATTATGTTTTATAATGCAGTGAGTAGTCTTTGGCTATAGCAAAGATGATATTTTTTTCAAGGCAGATTGTTTAACATATTTCCATAATTGGCTAAAAAAAAACCAAACAATGCTATTTATTGGCTCTGCAAATATATTTTTAAATATTCTTTGTTTCCCTTTTTGTCCTGCTTTTGCTATGGCATGTATGTAAAAATTGTCAGAAAATACCAATGTGGAATCATTTGCTTCATCTATTTGGTCTTTTCACTAAAAGGTTTATGTTCTACTGTACATACTTAACTAATATACGACCAACTTAGGAGCAAGAGGCAGATTTTGTGCTAGCTAATGTTTGCAAAGTACGATTCCTTTAGAAGACCACAAACTTATTTCCATTACAAAGGAAAGGCCACTCATCATATAAAAATGGCTGGAGAAAAGCAGCCTCTCTCTTAATTAAACACATCTAAAATAATTTAATACAAATAGAATGAAATATATAATGACACACAAATAATTCCTTTTCATGTAGAGAGAAGCCTCATCTACTCAGTCAACAATCTCCATAGCAGCTATTTCCTAACCCAGAAAGTAATAAGCTATTTATCCCCTGTCAAAACGTGGCTCAGTATGCCTGAAAAGAAGAAAAATAGAATTCCATGTAGTACAAACAATTGCCATTAGCAGCTCCTGTGCAGGGAAATAAATTGATTTTTTTTTTTTTGTCAAATAGACTGTATGTCCTTTACAGTCACTTCTCTTGTACACTTACAAAGGCTGCATGGCTTTTATTTCAAGACAGATGGGAATGGACAGAAAAGAACAAAAAAAAAAAAAAGGGAAAAAACAATCCCTCATTCTTCTTCTATTGCAGAAATCTATCTACCTGCTAAAGTCTTATTCGTGCCTTGATTTAGGTACCCTTTGCCAACTTGGTGCAGAATTTCTCACTATTCTATGTGAGCAGCAAAATCAGGATAATAGTAAAAGGCAAAGCTGAATTTAAAACATTTCATAAAGGACATGGGAGGCAGGAAAGGGCAGTGATACAAATGTTGAGTCACCCCAGAAGTAAGACCATTTGTGATTCAAGAAAACAATGTAAAATAGAATATTTAGATCTCCTACTGAGAAACAGATGGGACTCACTAACTGTGGAGATTGGTGACAGTGAAGCTAGGTAGACAAAATTGACCTCCAAATGTGCTTTCAAAGGCAAACATCTGTCTGAGGTTAAAAGCAACAACAAAAAACCCCAAGCATACAAACAAATAGATTTCCCCCCAATACACATACTGCATGAAACTCAACACAAAGTAGAAAAAGCTTTCCTGTGGAGCTTCCTCCTGCTTTAGTCTTTTACCTGCTATTGGCTGGATTAAGGGCATGTGTAGAGATCAACGGCATGCTAACACTCTGCTTTCCATCTAGAAAATACAGATGATGTCCAGAAGAGAAAGATCACTTGTGACAAACTGAATTCACCTGAACCAGACAAGATTGTTTCTATTTAATAATTTATAAGGCACCACTAAGTCAATTATAAGGATTGTTAGATTGAACCAAGGAGAAGTGTTATTTCATTAAATACTAATTTATTTTACAATTTAATTGTTTAACTGCAGGATTAATGGCATGCAGACAGTACAGGCAAAGGTTGTCAGGTTCCTCATACTCACAATGAATGCTTCCTTTCTCTGCTAGGTAGAAAGCTTTTAGTGTCTGTTTTCACTTTTTTTGAGGTGAAAATGGCTACAACTTGTCATCTGGCCATGGAGGACAATCCAATGCCAAATAGGTGAGCTGTGTTATGAGCATTTCCAGATATTATCTGGGATGGTAAATTCAAATGGTTATTCAATCTCTCAATAGGAGATAAGAATTTATTTCCATATTTTAAGAAATAACAATCACTCAGTGTACAATCCTAATAATAATTCTTATGTGTGGCTTTTTTGTGCAACCAGGCTGACTGGTTCATTTCCTCCAAAAACCACAAGGATGTTCCTGCTGAATATCCTGCCAAGTCCTGTTGAAATGAATGCATGACTTGTCTGTGTTATGCCAATCTATAGCTGCAGTGTTCTGCCCTTCAAATATAAATAGACACCTCCAGCTACACCAGAAATAAAATATCAGAATAGCTTATAGTGGTCCAAGGAACAGTGTAACAAACCTAAGAAAAAAATCCTCAACAAACCAACAAACCAAACAAACCAAACAAAAAGAATTAAAGCATCCTTTGCTTTATTTCTTCCTCTTATCAGAGAATGACTGCATCATACACCTTGAGCTGTGACAAACTTTATTTTGTGTCCTATTAATAGGTACAAGCGCCAATCAAAGGATAACATCATGCTGTGGTGACCAGCAGCACTCATTTTCAAACAGCTAGGTCAGAGAAAATAGGTCAGAGTTTTCTTTTCCCTAGCCTCCACCTTGAACCACTATGAAAAACCTCTTTCTCCTAATGGAAAGCTCTTTTATTTTTAGTGGCGATTCAGCCAAGAGGGAAGTATCCCAAGGTTGAAAGAAACTGGGAATATGAACAATCATTTTAAAGGAGAAGAACACGCACACAAAAAGAGGCCATGGGAGGCAGGACCAGTGGATGAAGGGGGCTGCACTGGGGCAAAGGAGAAAGCAGCAATGCTCACCTTGCAGAATCTCTGGCAGTGGAAGCTCCTGCCTTTTAGTGCAGGCTCCAGAAGGGGAACACCACAGTAAAAATAACTAGGAATAATTAATTAAGGACAATGGTTTCTGATAGTTGTGAGCTCACCCTGTTCTGTAGTTTACATTCATTGAAGTTATCTCTACATGGTGCAATTCTGTTCTGTTGTTAAATATGATTCTCAATTTTTTTTAAGAACATCCTTCACATGCTTCACCTATTCTCAAAACACAACTCCAGTGCTATTCCACTTAAGAAGGATCCTATAAATTTTAACTGGCTAGTAAATAGCCATGATGTACCTAAGTATTTTCTGGCATGATTATGCTAAAGTTTATGATAAATCTGAAAGATTTGCTAGGTTTCTTAGAAAGGCTGGCTTTGTTGTTTGTGGAGTTCCCAGCTACGTCCCATCTTAGCATCTACATTTGATAAATACAGTTGTGATAACCTCTGTTTAATGCTATCCTTTCTATAATTGACTCTTTACTTAAGAAAAATTGATTGATTTTTCTATTCACATCTCATTCACCGTCCTTCATAGCTGTGAGTAATACTTGGAAAGATACATATAAATCAGTGTGATTTAAATGACTCATATTATTATTGTCTAAGTATGTCTAATTTCAGTTAATTCATAACAAATATTTCCATCTGACTAAGTTATGACAGTGTGGATTGGAATATTGCATGGAGTCAATGGAGTTACTGTTTAACCAGAAATTCTCTCCAGTCTGTAAAACAGGTACAAGAAGATTTAATGAGACACAACAATACACCCAGTTCTTATTATACAATATCAGGTGGGCCAGACAGTAAATATTCTTCATCCTTTAGAAGATCACATTTTCAGATTTTTTGTTAACTAATACTGCATGTTTAAACATGAATCACTGTGAAAAAAAAATACAGAGAAGGTATCCAAAAATCAAGGTAATAAATGTTTTATCCCCATATTTCTGCTTTCTTGAGTATTGGTGAATAACAAGTAAAAAGTAATTCGAATGCAGATAGAGTGTTTTGGTATAGTAGGAGATGGTAAGACCGAAAGCGTATGTTCTAGAATATTAACAGAAATAATAATAAATAAAAAATGTGAGTAGAATAATGAATAAGGTTTCTGCTTGTATAAAAAACATGCTCAGATGAATGTCTGATTTCTGTGCTCTTGCTAAGATACTACATCACTTTTCAATTAAAGTAATCAATACCTGACAGGAAATGGCAACACTTCAAAAAACATTAATCATGGGTTAGATTTAAAAAAAAAAAAGTTTTCCTGGAAATGGTATCCATCTAATATTTGTAAAGGACTTGTAGATACAAGGGGATGTGGTTTAGTGGTGGACTTGGCAGTATGGGTTAACGGTTGGACTCAATGATTTTAAAGGTCTTTTCCAACCTCAATGATTCCATGATTCCAATCCATCTGAATCACTAATTCTATAATATTATGCTATGACTCACTTCAGTACAACTGCAGGAATCAATTAGAGTAATGTCATCACAGCTCTTCCTTCTCCAGTTGACATTTCAGATTTTTAATTGACTCCTGTGCAGTAGATGGCACACATAATCCTCTGTAGGCTGGAAGCACCAGTTTCTCAACGAGAAGCTGCACCCTAAGCTGCCTAATGGCCCTTGTCACTCTAGCAGGTAATTAAAAGGCTTCCCACTTTGGCACTTAGACAGCAGAAAAGCAGACAGAATGCTCCACTTTTAAAATGAGGAACAAAGCTCATACGTTGAAGAAGGAATAATATTTTGCAATTACATAACATCTTTTCTTCAGGGATTTAAAGTAAATTAATAGGCATTAATTAATAGAACCTTGTAAATTCCCTAGGAATTACTTGTGTTGCTCATTATAAAAGAGGAAAAAAAGGAATTCAATACCTCAATTTCCACAGGATCTTTCTTTCTGGATGCCTCAGCACTGGTGAATTTAGTTGGATTACTGTGTTGAAGGAAAGGTTGAGCATTTCTGGTCCTACAAAAACAAGAAGACTTCTTTCATGTTCAGCATGTCTGAAAGTCAGACTTTGGGTAAGAGACAGAAAATTGAAAATTAACCTGGTGCCATTCAAAACCTTGCAGCTAGTCAAGACAGAGTAACAGATAAAGCTATTATACTGTAATAATGTTAAACATAAATGTAAACATATCTTTCATTCATTTGGGGACACTTAAAATTATCTTTGTACTAGAAACATTTGAAGAAAACCATATGTTAATGATTTGACTGGTCATTTGATCAAATTATGTGTTCCAGTTATTCAGAGGAATTCTGTGAGAATTTTCCTTTCTGTAACACTAGGATGTGTCTCAACTATTAACAGAAATAACATTCATGACTATAAAACAGCAAATGTGTTATAAACATTCTACATTGAAGCTTTAATATCTACTGTCATAATTTAATCTTTTTAAAATATTTTTCAGTTGCTCTTTGGGTAAAACATCTAACAATATTTTTTTTTAAAAAATGTGTATCTACTATATGAATGTATAAAAACCCAAAGATTGTAAAGATAGAAGTTATTTTGTCAACACAGTAGCAATCAGTATGTGCATCTCCTTTAAGAACATGGCCTTTTGAAGAAGAATGAAATAGACAAAACTCAAAGCCGTTTAGCATTGATGTAATCTATATCTCTACAATACAGTAATTTTAAGACAAATAGGGTTATAAAAGAGTGCTTTAAAAGAGACTGGAAGCCTTCTGAATGGATAATTTTTGTTCAGGACATATGCATTGTATGAGTTTTAAGACATTATCCCTAAAAGGGCCTTCCCCCCCCTCCCCCACTGTNTGAAATAAGGCTAAGGTTTTTCTAGTATGAAGCATTTCAGTTTGTTTTTCTACAAACACTTACAGAAAACATTCAAATTTTAATCTAAACACTTGCAATTGGAGAAATTTTGGAAGATGCTCTGTCAAATACATGTCCAAAAGCATACAAGCTTTTTGGTCAAAGAAGATGACAAACACCTTTGAAAGTGTGTGATTATTATTTCTAACAATAATTACCTAGGTTAATTATTTCCAATACCTAAGGTATTAGAAAATGAAATTGCTTTTATTTAATGCAGTAAGTTTAAACAGGATGAAAAGTAATAGGACACATTTCATCACAGAAAACTACCACTACTAATTAAAGAAATCATTTAGGCGTCAGTGCTTAATGGCTTTCCAGAACTAGCTCATAAATAACAAAAGTAAAGTTGAAAAGTTCTTTAAAAGAAAACATTTTATTTCTTTCATTTTAGCTTCTTAGAAATCAAGTTAGGAAAAAAAAAATTCCCACAGTATTTTTTCATTGTTTATTGAAGAAATCTTTCTGAAATTTGAGAGGAGTTCAAACTCCTGTTAAGAAAAATAAATTTCTCAGAAAGAAATCTTTCACTAAATGTAAAAGCAAAATATTAGGAAAATTTAAGAAATAGATACTGAAAATAGCAGCAAGTGGGTATATACTCTATAATCATTAACCTGACCACATATTGATATCTGAAGTTAGCTGTTTTGAGAAGGAATGGAGGTTTCTTCCTATGAGTGGAAATTAATTAACAGATTTCTTCTGAAAAACAGAAGTCATTTGTCCTCTTACTCTATTCTTTTGCTGATTTTATCCTGACTTGAAGCTTACCTGATCAAGCCAGTAAAATTGCAGAACACCAACCCAGGAAAAAAACCTTTTCTGTTTTAAGGAGTGCATGCTTGCTCCTTTGCCAATTTAGAAAATTTAATTAACTACTTTATGTTCACATAAGCTTCAGAATTGGTTTATGACATAGATTAGGAAAAAAACCCAACATCTGCAGTTTGGAATTTTGGGATGAGATCTTTTGATGGAAGAAAGCTGTCCCTTCAGTTGTAACAGGAAATAGCACACTGAGAATGCATACTTTTTTTTCTCAGTAGTTTATGGAGGAAGGAATTACAAAGCCTTCCTAAATAGATTAGGTCACTCACTCTTTCCCTCACATTCTTTTTTGTTCCTGTTTTAAAGCTAACTCATAGAGGCAAAAGACCTGTGATAACTACTGTCAGAAGCAATCAAGTTGATAAGCATCAGGGAAAGTAATTGTTTAGTACAAATTTCACTTTTGCCAGGAATTTATTGTGAACAGGTAACAAGTATTAGTACTACCATGAAGCTATATTTATTTGTTACTATTATTTTAGTGTGCAATGAAATGCCTTTTGCATTGAAGAGGTTAGCAGTTTTAAAACAGGCAATTGTTTCAATTGTGCATAACTGAATTCATGAGCTAGCCTACCATGTAGAAAGTGAATAGGAGGCTTCAATGCACACATACAAGAATTTTTATGATTTGATGGACCTGTCTCAAAACAGTTTCTTTAAAGCTTACTTGGTTGTAATGTTTGCATATTTGGGGCATTTTTGAGCTATTTTTTTTTCTTTTTTTTTTTCTTTACCTGACCCTATTGTTTTTATGAGAACAAATGAGATGTAACTGTATTTCTTCAGATTACAGAAATTATAATCTGTTTTATACATCAGTGTAGGAGGGTTCACTGCAAATTTGCTATACTAAATTTGGGGTCATTTCCAAGCCAGATGTAAAGATAACTAGCACAATTTCTGTTAGAGCTTACCACAAACAGGAATGCAAAAAGAATAGGAATATTGATGGTGATGGTAATTCTCCCACTAGTTTTTCCCTCACGTTTCCTTTAGTGCCTTGGGTTTGGAATGTTTTTTGCCAGGCTTGCTGAAGATGTGTTCTGTGCATGGAGTAGGACTCTTCTTCCAGGACTTGGTCCACACTGTCCCCAGCCAGACTGGCCTAGGGCCTGGCCCTTCATACAGCCTACCTAGAACATATGTCTCCTGTAAAAGGACTACAAATCCTTCCTCACTAGTTAAATATTCATATTTTGGTATGAAGAACAGGAAATAGGTCTTTAGTTTAATTTCTGAATCATTACCTTTGCCATTTTTTCATAACCTCTTTGATGTTAGGCTTTGAAGATTTGAACCTCAGTATTTTCAAAGGTGTGTCTGAATACATTTTTATTTGCCAAAGCAGCCACTCAGGGCTGCTTGGGTCCTTTTTGCACCGAAAGTAATAAAGCTGCCTGTTGCGTATTTGAAGAAAACAAATGGGAAATGAGGGAATAAAGCATCCTCCTATTCCCCACCTTTGAAGGCCCACCTTTCACTGCTAAGCTGACACATTCACACCACATGGTCACTGCAAGAGTGCATCTATATCGTCAGTGTTTTCTAACTCACATTGACCTCAGTTGCCATTTACCATACATTTTGCATATTTGCAGATGCCTATATATAATATGAAAGAAATAGGAAAGAAATAGATTTTTTTGTTGTTTTTAAAAGACAGATGTTAGTGTATGGTAAAGTACTTTTGTAATTACTGATTTTGAGATAAGGTCTGAGACAGTTACATTGACTCATTCTGAATTGTTGAAAAATGTCTTCCGTGTGCGGTTTTTATTGGATTTTATAAGACAGGAAATCTGACATTGCCATGTGGTGTAATTTAGTTAGTGTGAAAGTCATTTGTAAGTCGGTTTTTCAAAGTGGTAGTTTCATTTTACCTTCTGTATGGACTTAAGTGACTTACAGCTCATTCATCTTTTGGTCTTACTCACACGGAATGAAAAGGACATTGACAAGTGTGAAGGCTGTGAGAGCTTTAGCAATTTCTTATGTTTCATTAAAGCTTGTTCCAATGCAGTCATTGCAAGAAAAATAAGGCGCCATTAAAAACTTGCATTTGCAAGGTGTATCTTTTTCTGTATTATAATATTCTAATTGGAATTTGTGAAATTAAGCAGTGAAGATTGGTGATCTCTACTCAATAACATTTCAAACATTATACATATTAAATTAATATACATTCATGCTACTACTCACTTCTCAAACTACACAGGTTGTTCTCTCTTTGACCAAATGAGAAAAAAAGCGAATAAAACAGTAAAAAACAGAAGGTGACAGTCATTATATGTCCTGCTTATGTTATGTTAAAGTAGCTGTTATATTACAGCATACTTCATGTATTTTTAATCCTGCTTTCTGAAGGTATTCAATTTTCTGTGATCTTGAAATACACATATTCCTCTGCTTTGGTACTTCAAATCTACTGAAGCCAGCAGTTAGCCGTTAACTTTCCCTCCTCACTGATTGTTTTGTGTTCCATGAAGATCCATTCAGGAGTTCATGTTGGGTGTGAGGCACGATTTTTACAGCAAGGTTGGCCTCAATCTTGCAGATATTCTGAGTCATGTAACATAACAATGAAGGACTGTTTGAAAAAAATGCAAGTGTTGCTAAACAGAAGAATCACATATTTTCATATATATAGATACTGACAAAATTCAGATATTCTTCAAACGCTCATGCTTCTTAGGGATGATGTCTTGTAAATCATTCTAATTTTGCACAGTAATTTTTCGGTGCATAATTAATTTAGATGGAGGGCTTTTTTAATTTATTTTTTTAAATTGCCTATTATTTGATAATGTGCTTCACTTACACCAGAAATTAGGTATTTTTAAATTTAGCACTTATGTAGCCAATCTGCACCACAGGCCAGGTGATTTTCACAAATTCTGCAATATGTGTGTACTGCTAGTATTTGGGTTGTCTGCATGTGCACTAATGTACCTGGTTTGGCTGGGATAATTTTCATCATAGTAGCCAGCGTGGGACTATTTTAGATTTGCACTGGAAAGTGTTGATAACACAGGGGTGTTTTTGTTATTGATGAAAGGTGGTGGCAGAGCATCAAGGCCTTTTCTGGTTTTCACACTGCCCCAGTAGCCAACAGGTTGTTGATACAAAGGAATCTGGGAGGGCACACAACCAGGAAAGCTGATTCCAGCTGACCAAATTTCCATACCATGGGGCATCATGCTCAGCGCATGAGGTGGGGGAAGAAGAAGGAAGTGGGGGGCATTTGGAGTTAGTATATTTGCCTTCCCAAGGCCTCATTATGCATGAGGGAGCCCTGCTTTCCTCACGAGTTACAGGCTGCCATGCACAATCTGCTCTGCAGGAAATGCAGATCGCCTCAGTACATTATGATGATACTAAGTAAAAGCCCAAGTGAGCTATGCCTCATAAAGAACCTGGGCACCAACTGATAAATAAGTGTTTGTGCCCAGGGAAAGAGAGAGAGATCTGGCTATCAATCACAGGAATTTTCCATAGCGAGGGACACACTGTGCTCCCAGGGCAACCTCATTGTCTGCATAAACTCAAAGCTTCTGTTAACTATTACATAATCACATATGCCATGCTTTAGCTCCCTCTGTGGCAACTTCCTAGATCAATATATAGGGTTTTGATGACCATGAATATTGTGGTAATGATCATGCCACTCTTACCTGTCTTGCTGATACAGAACCAAAGTTGCTGCAGCCCAAAGACTGCTTTCAGCTGATGAACTTTGGAGTCCGACTGGTGCGAAAAACAGGGATAATCCTGTGCTAAGTCAGGGGGCTGTGCACACAGACATGATTTGGCTTTGTGACCTTTCTTTCTCTATCCAATATATTCTATAAGCCACCATTGAAAGGCCTTCCCTCTCTTCAGCTGTCATTCTTGCCTACAAGGTAAGGAAGGGAAGCTCATAGTGACAAGGGACAGGACTTGAGATCAGTGGTACTTGTTTGTGATGTGATGCCATATTGTACAAGGGTCTCAAGCTCTCAGTAATGTAATTTACATGTAGTAGGATGGACCCAGTATAAAAAACAGCCTGGAAATCATCTCTGGCACTCTTATAGCTTTGTCAGAAAAATAATTTAAGTCACCATCTGTATATTTCTCCTTTCCCCTCTCACCTTTCTTCCTTTTTGCTGTGAGTCCCAAAGCCAGTAATTTTGAAAACACCATAAACAAACAGAAATCATCAAGTAACAAGAAAGCATTTATTCTCCAAGCTTTGTTGTTTTCTTACTTTTGTTGCAACACCAGAGTGAGCCTGTTGCCATCCTCTAAAATATTAATAATACTAAATGACAGTTTGAAAAGTAACATGGGATAAAATTGCCAAAATAAGCATAGATTTAGAGAAATTCAGCACAGAAAAAGGCTTCATAGTAAGTGGCATCACACTGGCTTCCCTGGACCTCAAATTAAAAAGTGGAATAAACTGAGAAAGGATTTTTTTGCAGTCTAAATTATGTAGGAGCATCCACACATCAGGGAGCTGATTGCTTCCCTGCACAGGACTGAGCTGACACAAATGAGTTTCCAGTGACCAGTTTCCAAGAGTCTTAGGCACCTGCTGGCATTATTAACATTGGGGTCTGGATTATAGCAGTTTTACTAAAATCCATGCAGAGTTTCTCTTTTGTTTTTAACCCAAATTCAAAGTAAATAAATTATCAAAGTGACTATCAGTAGGATCCAGGTCACAGAATGATGACAAGAAGCAAAAGGGGTGCAGACATTTTTTCCCCCCGGGCTCAGTGGCAGAAAAGCCTTTGCTGCTGCTGAAGCCCTTCCTTTTCCAAAGAAGCCTGTCTTCCTTCCACAATAGACATTCTGGAGCCTGATCCCCATGAACAACCTGGACCTTGCCTCTCTGTGGGTATACATTCTGCCCACAGGATCTCACCCCATCCCTTTGGCACATTCTACCCCCCTCAGATTGACCAGCATGGAAAAAACATCTACTGGGAAATAAGGAGCTCTTTTAAAGTAGCACCCAGTAACCTGGATCTGGGTCTGATGCAAATGGTTGCAGACACTAGGAGAATTATCTTCTCTTGTTAAGTGGGGCTCCACCAGGGGTGACTCTGAAATGACTCAAGGAAGCCACCCTTATTGATTATCTTGGAGCTCTTTCAGCCAAATGGCTGCCTTATAATCACGATTTAGATGTCAGCTGTGGGATTGCCGGCCTGCTGCCACTCTGTGCAGCGTGTCTGCCTTGGAACTGCAGACCAAACGAGAAGATCACCTTTGCCTGACTTCCTCTGTCTCCTGAGCAGCACAGTTTCCAAAAACTCATGGAATGTTAAGCATTGTATGTTTGAAGAAATTGATATAGAGACATATGGAAAAATAGAGTTGAGAAGGACTGGCATATTCAAGAACAAAACAAAGGAAAATTATTGTCAGTATGGATCACAATAAAAGATGGAAGGATAAATATGAAGGATATATAAGAGAAAGAACACAATTTCATAATTCCTTTTCTAATCTCCAGGCAGGGAATTTAACTGAGATGTAAAAGGTTGAACAGATAATTTAATATATGTAAAAAGAGAGTGAGCAACAGCCAAAACATCATGTTTGTATCTACTTTATGTGTAGAAATCTTCTGAAGGTAGTTTCATCCAGGGCTTAAAAGCTTTTAAAAAGTCATGTGTGGGTTGGGATGGGCTGGCCATTTGGCTTGGCATTTAGTATACTTCATTATTATGACAGCCTGCTGTATCCTGCATGTTATCTGGAAAATATCCTGCATGTTATTCGGGAAAAACTGTGATCTTAAGGCCTTTTCCTTCCTATATTAAAAATCATGTTATTAAATCATTTCCCAGGTGTTTTGCCAATTAATCCCATGCTTTCCAATATAGCAGTGACTACATTAAATTCTAATTTTTATCTCTCTTATGTTTCAGTGTTTGTGCAGAGCATCACTGTACTGTTTCCAGAGATTAACTATATGTTTTTTTCTTATTTACAAATACTTATACATAAATTTTTAATACAAACAAAATGTGGACACAAAAGCAAATTCTGGTCAAGATAATGAAAAAGAAATCCTTCAGGGCAACAAAAAGAAATACTTGCATAATGAAATACAGAAGCCAAAATGAGTGAAGAAGTAAACCACAATACCTAAGGGTTGTAATAGTCTGCTAAATCTGATTTCTTAAAATGAAATAAGGGTAGTAAGAAAGAGAACCTAAAAGCACAGAGATAATGAAAGTTTGATCTTCTCAAATAGCAACAGTGTGCATTTACCTCTCAGAAAAAAAAAAAGCATTTATATAGCTGCTTTAGTAGCAAATAAGATTCAACAATATCTTGTAAAAGTTTTCATCAGAAGGTTAGGTCAACTCTAGCTTCTTTAGTGGTAACTGGCAGAAAAGTTTTCTTCCAACACACCTATAAAGAGTCAAGAACTCTAGATACACAGTGAAAACTCATACTAAAAAAATACAGCTAAACTTGTTCTGATATTTTGATGCCTAGCAACGGTCACTCACATGGAAAAAAAAAATTACTGTTGGCATATGTGAATGGAAATGGATACAATAACTGGGTCATCTCCAAGATAGAACTTTACATTAAGGTAGAAGTCTTGCTATTCAAGCTTATTAGCACAAACACGCAAGTATTGACCTACATGAATGTTTATACACTCATTTTCTATGGCCAATATCTGCAAATTTAATAGTACTTTTACTATTTCATATGGAAGGAACTGGAGGATTTTGCCATGTAATACTAATGCACAGCACATAGGCTTGGTGTCTTCCTAACACAGACCTGTGTGTTCAGATTAATGTGTTGAGTGCAAAGGTTTATAGTGAATGGGGATGACATCAGATTGGTGACCTGACACTAGTAGGGTTCTTCAGGGGTCCATCCTCAGCCCTGTGCTTTTCAACATCCTTATAAATGACTTGGAAAAAAGTCTGGAAGGGATACTAAGGAAGTTTGCAGATGATACAAAACTGGGAGGAGCTGTTGACTCCCTCCAAGACATGGAGGCCCTGCAGAGACGTCAACAAATCAGTGGGCTGGGCAATCACCAACCATATGAAGTTCAACAGGAGAAAGTGCTGGATTCTGCACCTGGGGTGGGGAAACCCTGGATGTACAGAGAGACTGGGGAATGAGATGGTTGAAAGCAGCACTGTGGGAAGGGCCCTGGGGGTCCTGGTCGATGGCAAGTTGAACATGAATCAGCAGTGCCCTGGCAGCCAGGAGGACCAAGCGTGTCCTGGGGGACATCAGGCACAGCATCGCCAGCCGGGCAAGGGAGGGGATTGTCCTGCTCTGCTCTGCACTGGGGCGGCCTCACCTCAAGTGCTGGGGGCAGGTTTGGGTGCCACAATATAAAGAAGACAATAAAGGATTAGGGCGCATCCAAAGGAGGGCAACAAGGATAGTTAAGTGCCTTGAGGAGAAGCCATATGGGGAGTGACTGAAGGCATTTTGTTCAGCCTGGAGGACACTGAGGACAGACTTCATTGCAGTGCACAACTTCTTCATGAGGGGAAGAGGAAAGGCAGGCACTGATCTCTCTCCGTGGTGCTCAGTGACAGGACCCAAGGGAATGGCCTGAATTTGTGTCAGGGGAGGTTTAGGTTGGATATTAGAAAAAGGTTTTTCACCAAGAGGGTGGCTGGGCACTGGAACAGGCTCCCCAGGGAAGTGGTCACAGCACCGATACTGACAGAGTTCAAGAAGAATTTGGAAAATACTCTCATGTACATGGTGTGATTCTTAGTGTGTCCTACACAGGGTCAGGAGCTGTGCTTGATAATCCATGTGGGTCTCTTCCAACTCAGTTTATTCTGTGATACTATGATTCTGCAATTCTGTATCTTGGCTTTCTTCATTCAGTGAAGAGACTGCACCCAGTCCCAAAATGCACCTTTGTCATTCCTCAAAAGGTAGTTTATATGTGGAGTGGCTGGGTAAGGATTTGACATTTGGCCATGGTCAGCTCACCACAATTTGTTAGAACTTCTGTTAGCATGAATACTACATAAATGCACTTGCTAAATTATTTGCTCATCTTTTGCTTTTAAGCATCACAATTAGAATTTTAAAGAAGCATCCGTAAATCTAGAAATTTGAGACAGACTAAAGACTCTGATGAAATCTGTTCAAGGATTTTTTTATAACAGATCATAAGAATTGTATTAGGAGTTTGCATTACCTTTTTATCATCACACCTAGTAATACTGTTATGTAAAATTACACATTTTCTATGTCGAGGGATTCACTAATCCATGTTTCCTGAAAGTACTTTAGTTGCAGTTTAATTACTTTTTTCTAAGACTGTTTCTTTTTCTTTAACCAGGCAGAATTTTGCTTCCCATATGGCTCATAGGATTTAACCTAACTTAAAATTTCAAAGCCCCTAATTTCCCTCTACTAAATACATAGAAAACATTTACTTCAGAAAACAATAGTTAATTGAATTAATATAAGAATTTTTCTGTGGTTTTATGAGAAGATGTCTTTGCTCGTCTCTTTTTTCCTCAAACAAGATAAAATACATATAAAGGTCAAATGAGCAAGGCATTCAAACATCTCCTTTGAATTTCAGTTGTCTTTTGGAAGCTTTTTTTTGCTGAGCCAAAATTAGATCTACCATCTACTACAGATTAATCAGTTATGATATATATATATACCAAGTGATTTCACTGGGATCTTCATGTCCCATTTAGCCCAATGCACTAAACTAATGCAAATGACATCCATTCAGTATTAGTTCAATAGGGCATGTTCTAAATAGATTTAGAACAAATGATTGAATAGGTTTAGCAAATAAAATCACTACGAAAACCCTAGGATAAATTACACAGGCCTTCCTTCTTCTATCCTTGCTCATTTGTTAAAACTAGAGGAAGGAAAAAGATGAGGTTTACTAATGAAATAAGACTTGTTTTTTTCAAAAGTTTTGAGGACATAATCAGTGTCAACACTTTTAATGCAGACTCTAAGAAAAACTTTGAATGAGATTATTCTCATAAAGCAACAAAAATATTTTACAGCCCTTTCCATTAGCTATACCTTATTGCTTACTAAAGGCCAATGTTTTAAAACATTTTACTTTTTTGTCACATCTTCAAATCATGAGGAGTACTCAACACCAAGGCTACATCTAAGCAACCAGCATGTGCAAATAAACACAAATTTAGAAAGAAAAATAGTTGACATTGAGGACCAATAGCTACACTATATGGAGGGCAGAGGGCGTATAAAACTGACTGTAGTGAATCCCCATGGCCTGAATTTTCATTTGTGGATGCAGTGCACCAGGTGTGCTGCTGATGCATATCTGTGGTTTAGCATTATTCAAGATAAATACATCTTATGAACTCCAAGATCACTCCATTTTAAAATCAAAATCATGAGAGTGTGAATCAGGACAGTCACAGCAAAAGGTGTCTCCTGATCCAAACCAGAACACTAATGCAGATGCACTCAGAGTGGAAGGAATAAAAGCAATATGGCTTTCATACCAGAGCAAGGTGAGTAGGAATGTTTTCCAGCATTTTTCTGCTGAAGGACATCTCCATTTACTGGAAGGATCACCTTTAAAGGAAAACATTTATGTTCATCTTCTCACTGTCATAAAGCCAGAATCAAAGACGCCTGTAAGTGAAATGCTCCATATACCACTCCTTTCCAAAGTGGTGAGTTCTAATGAATTAAATTTAGCAGCTATTTTTAACATAGGGATAGATCTGCTTCTTAGCAGGGTGTCTTCTTTGGCTGCTCAAAGCATCCTTATGCTTATCCTGTCCTAATGCATCAAAAGGTGCCACAGATGCATTGCAATAAAGTCTTCCATTATATATGACCACAGTTTAAATTTCACATAGTAACACATTTTTTATGTAATTATCTCTTCTACTTATCCTAACATTGTAGACCTTTTCTTCAGCTCAGTTTTGATGACACAGTATTTCATCTAACACTTGAATAAAACTTATGCCAATATATACTTTCTCTCAGCCTTATAACATTTTGAGAGTCCTATATGCCACTAAGCCTTATACTAAATGTGACATCTCAGCTTTATTTAGATCTTCCTCTCCCTGCAATTTCTTTAATAGCTATATTACACTTTTGTTCCATCAAGGAACAAGAATTTTTATTACCTTCCAAGCAAATGGATTAAAAATACTTTTTTAGCTACTCTCATAGCTCCATTCACCTCATTAGTATTACAAAAGTCAGTGTCATCATTTTGTATATCTTTTTCAAGAGCCTGTAAACCTTCAGATTCAGTCCTAGGTGAAAATGGCTGATGTTTCATTTTAGTGAACAAGTTGACTTTTTCTTCTCAAACTCTCTTGAATAACTTGTCTAATGGAGGGAAGGGAAACCCAGCAGAAATGTTTACAAATATTTGATTAATGGTTCTGCTCATTGGTCTGGCTTTCATGTATTGTGTCCTTGCATTTAAAAGAAGAATGAAGTATGACATAAGGCAATGAAGTTGCATGCTGCTAAATTGCTGCTTATATTATTTTTATACCTCTGCTCCAAGTGTAAGACATACAGCCCAAAGAATGTCATAATATGCTATGCTACTTAAAATCCTCTGCCAGAAAATTGTTGCAAAATTCTGAGCTCTGGCCATATCCTTTCGTGTACAAAGTCAGCCTTGAAAAAACATGTACAGGTGGATGGAAAAAAGGGTACTACAAACCCTTTTTCTACACAACCCAGATCATCAATAGACACAATCTGTTTAAAGGATGTTATCTCATTATATTACTGTCAATGCTGTCTGTGCTAGCCCCTTATTTGACAGAATCCCATTAGAAATTGTGCACCAATAGTAACAAAAGAATGAAAGTAATATAAAGATTCTGGAAACTTCTTGATGCAGCTGAGTAAAGAAGGATTTCTGGTGTTGGCTTCACAACAGCTACCTGAGTGTTGATTGAGACCAAATAGTTTGGAGGAAAGAGCTGATAATGCTCCATGCAATCAGAAAGACTTTTTTCCAGAATCCAAATTCTACTTAAAAAAAAACAAAACCAAAAACCCCGCCATATTTCAAAAGAGATTGATGATTAACAAAACAGTACTTTGTATTTTATGGTTTGTGAAAGACAGTTTTTCCCTTCACCTTCCAATGGCTATTAATGAAGAAAAAAGATGCAAGAGACAAACTTCTAAAAACAAATCTAGATGCCATAGAATACTGCTTTTCACTATACAAACACCCTTGAATTGTTATATAATCCATAAGCAAAGTAACATCTAAAGAAATAACTAACATAAAATGTCTCTTCTAAATAATTTCACCCTAAACAATGTCCAACAAACCATTAAACAACAAAAGATCTTTTTTTCTTTTAATGCCTTACAATTAAGACATGTCACCTTATTGCTATCAGGAGTGTATTAGAGCTACTAGTTTAATTGTAGTTCTCAAAGTGAGGAAGCCTCTTTGGAAGCATATAGCATACACACAAACAAGAAAAAGAAGTTAAAATTTTCAACTAATTCAGAGTAAAACTACAAACTTGATTTAAAAAGTTTTTAAGATAAGTGAGGTAATTTTTGATTCCTTTTACCAAAATTTTATAGCCAGTTTTCTCAGAAAAGTTCATGCAAACATCCTTGTTCCAGATGAGAGTCAGGCTGTGCTCCAGTAAAAAAATTGCATCAGTGATCCCATTAATATGGGTACGGTGATATACATATAGTAAATGCACACTGACATCACCTTATGTGTGCAGAGAAGTTATCAATAATATTAATCTAAATCAGAAACATAAAGGCACTCAAAGGGTTATCTATTCATCCAAGCTCAGGGTGGGAATCTGTGGAAGAGATTCTTCCTGACTATGAGACCATCCTCCCTCTCTCTGATGTCCAGCAGAAAAGCCCAGTGTGTTTTACATAGCTTCTGTTGTGCGCCAGCTGAACATTAGCATAGTATATCCCAGGGTTGTTTTGAACTTGAGAAATAGTTCTAACACATCTGTGTCTTCTTTGTGATTTTCATCACAGAACAATTTAACATCATTAAATTGCAAATATTAAAAAAAATGTGTTACAGCTACATTCACAGAAATGCTAATTTCACACTAAGTGAACCTCTACTCTCTCCTCAGATTTTCCTGTCTGTTACAATAAAAGTTCACTTTATAAAAGGGTAGAAAATATTGAGGTAAATGAAAAAATTGTGCTATTAAACTTGTGCTTTTCTTTGCTACTCTGTGAAATATTCCCTGATATAAAATGGAAAACTGTTTGTGTCAATAAGAACTGTAAAGAAACAATTGTTTTCTAAAGCCATCATTTTAAATGATCATTAAGCCATATTTTCAATGTCTTATAAATAATACAGAAACATGTTAATAATTTACACACAGACTTGACAGTTTCCCCCCAGGCAAATCAGTCATTATTGCTACCAAAATAATGTAACCCAGAACCAGCAGCACTGTTTTTGCTGTGTTTAGGCAGAAAGAAGTCAGTGATGTTCATTCCAATTATACTGATAAGAACAGAGGAAAAACAAATGCTGTTATTCAGAATTTGCCTATACACGTGAAAGAAGGAATAATGGCATTATAAATTAAAAAGTTAGTCTGCGACCAAAACCCTGTATTAATGTGACTGCATCACTCAAAAATCAGTTATATGTTTTACAGATTTATATTAATTTCCAGTTTCTATTGCACATATTTATTTAAAACCAGAAAATACACATAACAATTTTAAAATAACTTTATAGCTTAAAGGTATTAAAACCAGACCAACAACACAAATCCATACATTTTTCAGGGAAAAGGATAGTGCAAATCATCCGGAATGCCAGCAGACTACATGCGCCTCAATTATGAAGCTCCTACATGCCATTTTCCCAAGCTATATGCTTTTACCAAAACAGATTGCATGATCCCTCAGTGTTGGTAGATTGTGAGTACTGGGAAGCCTCTTCTACTTTGTCCTCACCTCTCACTGGCCCAGTTTAGGAATACAACTCCATGTCAGCTTCATTCTTAAGTTGACAAAATGTTCATCTTATTTATAAACAGAGACAGAATACTGAAATGAAAGATTAGACAATTTTCCTTAGCCAAATAAAATATATTAAGAGAAATGTGTTGAAATCAACACTATTACTAATATCCTTCAAGCAACTGCTTTTCCTTTTGTCTTTCTGTTTCTCCTACAAATGGGGTTAGGTATTATATCCCAAATGTTTTTCTGTGTTTATCTTAGCTCTAGGTGTAATAGAGATTTTCTCTTGTAAGTAGCTGCACAAAGAAACTGTACATAAAAAGTAGTCCATAAAGGAAAACACTTCTTTTTGATGCATAGGCAGACTCTGCTAGGAGATCATTATGGATCACTGTCCTAGGTTACAACAGAGATGTATTCAAGTATTCTATTACCACCAGCTGTGGGGCACTAGTTGTTATCTCGTGCTATGACTCACCCCTAATAACAGACAATGGGTAATCATGAACCCACCTCATGACTCATGGACTTACCTCATCCTGCTGTGAGATGCTCCACCGAGGAGGGAGGAGCCAAGCATTCCCACCTGGATATAACCTGGCCTTGGAACTGTCCAAGTTAGCCCTATCTGCTGGGTTCCCAGAGGACAAGGGCTACCACTGGACTGTCAGGAGGAAACCAGACCTTCCACAGGATCAGTGCTTTAACTGAACCACTTCATTTGGACTGCTGCCACCACCCTAACAGAGTGTCAGGTTGTATCTGACTTTGTCAGTGCTTTTCCCTTGTATTATTACAGTTATTTTTTAATTTTCCTATGAAATTTTAATCCTGACTTGTGATCTCCCACTGGTTTGGTTTCAAACTAATACAATCATTAACAAAATTCTGTGGTTTTGAGTACCAGTACAGCAATAACTCCAATATGAAACAGTAATAAAAAAGAAACTAAGATGGAAGAAATCCCCGAGAGCCAATATACTCAGAAATCCCCTCTACTGAGCTCTAGTGAGGCCACATCTGGAGTGCTCTGTCTGGTTCTGAGCTTCTCAGTACAAGAGTTAGACATGGAGCTCCTGGAGCAGGTCCAGTGAAGGGCAACAAGAATGATGGGGGGGGGCAGGAGCATTTCTCTTACAAAGAAAGCCTGAGGGAGTTGTGCTTGTTCAGCCTTGGGAAGAGACAACTGAGAGAGGACCTCATCAATGTGTATAAATATCCCAAGTTGGGAATACCAAGAAGATGGATCCAGATTTTTCTCAGTGGTACCAGCCTTTAGGACACGAGGCAATAGGCAGGAAATTATGCACAGGAGGTTCCACCTGAATATAAGGAAGAACTTTACTGTGCAGGTGACCAAGCACTGGAACAGGTTGCCCAGAGAGGTGGTGGAGTCTCCCTCACTGGAGATATTAAAAAACCATCTGGACACAATCCTGTGCCATGTGCTTGAGCCTGCATGATGACTCTGCTTGAATACGGAGGTCGGACCAGAAAATCCACTGTGGTTCCTTCCAACTTGACTGTTTCTGTGATTTCTGTAATTTGGGATCCCTTCTTACAAAGAATGAAGGTTTGACAAACATACTATCAACAGGTAAAGATAAGAGAGAAACTAACATCTCCACTAACAATATAGTAATGTATACAATTTAAAGTAACTTCATAAATATATATGCATGAGAGTATAACCCAAAACTTCTGAGTATTCCTAAATCTAGAAGTTATAATTAATATAAGATATTAATTTGTCCTTAACTGGCTCTTAATTTGCATTTTACTACTCAGAAGTGGGTCTTGCTAGTGTTGAGGGAGGTCTGCTGATACAGTGCTGTTATGAGAGGTCCAAATTCTGATTCTGAGATCTGTCTATTCATTTGTATCTGTGTATGGATAAAGGGAGAAGAAACAAGTGTAAACAGAGGATGTTTGCAGCTAGGTAAACACTGATATTTTAAAAACAACCTAATCTTAAGTCTGTGTGATCGCCATTTTGATTACTTTTAGAATAATTATAGTGAAGGAAGTTTACTGACAGGAATATAATGAAATATTTTTATAAAACAAATTTTAAAGTCAAAACAGACATCTCTGCCAGGAAGATAACACCTAGATTTAGGTTTAGACAGTAATAAAAGAAATTAATATTATGATCAGTTTTCTAACCTAAATCACTCATATTTCACAATATGATCATTAAACATAAAATCTACAGGCAATTCAGAAAACTGCAATGAAGTTTTCAAATAACATAAATATCTTTTCTGTGTTTTTCTCCTCTTTTTTTCATATCCCATCAATGATGGCTACTAAGTAGGAAGAAACACAGTCTCTTTCATTTAAAGCTTAATTTCACAATTAACAAAACTAACCAGCATGTATTAGTGTGCTTACATAAGGTATTTAACAGCATTTAATATATATCAATAAGACATTTTTCTATTTAATCTATTTGCCTCCTCTCAAGCAACATTACCCTTTTATAGTCAAATTGACTTCACCTTCAAATTGTTGGCCAACAAATACCATAAAATGGTTCTATTTCCAATTGCTTACAAGTTCAAACATTCAAATTCACATAACTTTTTTCTTTTTTTTTTCTTTTCTGTTAGTGTAAGAGAAAGATTTGAATGCACAGGTTATTTAGATCAGATAACAGGTCAGCAGCAAAGTCTTTAAATGACATTTGGTGGGGTAAAACTATCACCAAAAGTTATAATAAAGGGTCTGAATCTTTCTGGAGAAGACTAGCTGCTTAGAAGCAGGTTACACCTGGGAGTCTGAGCAGGCTTGTAAGAAATGGTAAGGGTAAGGAAAGACAGTTGACTACAGAAGAATTTTGGGATGAGAAAAAAGGGGAAATGGAGAATTAGCTAAGTACATTTGACAAATACTGTATTCTTGTTTCTATGTTGCTTTAAGCATTTAGTTTAAAGATGAAGTTGTGTTCATATACAGAATACGGAAGAGAAAAAACATGAACAACAAAAGGAAGACCAACTTCCAAAAATAGCAAAAATAGTAAGAATTTTTTTACAGTACAAGAGGAACAGAAAGAGAAATACTCATGTCAGAACATGGGTGGCCCTTGAGAAGTTCTGTCTTAAATTTAAAACTTGCTGATAAAGGATAGTTAATAAAAGTTAGTGAGAGCTGTAATAAATCACAAGGATCAGGATATGATCAGCAAAAATTCCCAAAGGACAAAATACCTGAAATACTGACTTCATATGAAATTTGTCTCCAAACTGCCAAGTGCTGTCCTACACTATGACAGATGATGGGTTGTCAATTATTGGAAAAGATTCTAGACAGCTTTATGAGATGCCAAGCCATTAAGTCAAATGTCTATACTAAGCACATCAGCAAGAATAATCTGGAAACATTAGAATTACTGAGATGATAATGTTTGCTGGCTACTGAATCCAAGGTAAAAAAGATGTTACCCAAACACAACAAATTTCAAAGAGATCTCATAATATGGGAAATTCTGTAACAAAATGGCAAATCATTTTAACACAGATGGATGTGAAATGCCATACCTTCAAAATGAGAACCCTAATTTTATGTAACAGAAGATTGGCTCTGAGCTGGAGGGTGCCAGTCATAAATGAAAACTTGGGCAGATGGTGAACAAATGTCAGAAATCATCCTGGAATAGAGGACAAAAGAGAAAACAATGTAATCCTTCATAGAATGATAGAATGGTTTTGACTGGAAGGGACCTTGAAGATCTTCTAGTTCCAACCCCCCTTCTGTAGGCAGGGACACCTTTCATTTGACCAGGTTGCTCAGATCCCCATCCAGCCTGGGCTTGGACACAGCTGTGTACCAACTTTCATCTTGAACAGCTCTTGCGGTTTTGGTGCTTCCCTCTCAGAAACAGTACTCTAAAACGAGGACATTCTCAAAGAAAGTAATAACGATAACCACAGGCATGAAACATCTGATGTTTGTACAGTGAATAGGCTAAAGTTCTGCCATAGAGAGAAACAAAGGATAACTCAGGTAGGAAGAGACAGCAGTCTAGAAAACTGAGAATTGCAGGTGCCTTTATCTTCCACACCTAATAACAATGCCAGAGGTTACTACATGAATTCAAATAACATTCAAAATACACTGAATGATGTGATTCTTCACAGAGAATCTAATAAAGCCATGGAGCTCCCTACCATGAGTTATTCTGAACTCTGAACACAGCAAAAACAATTAGATGAAACCTTATAATAAATTTTTTTTTAAAATCAAGGACTATTTACATACAGATAGCAGTTCTGGTTCAAGAAGTGCCTAAGATAAAAAACACTGGTGTCTAGAAGGGTGTTATTATATAATTTATTTGTCCTAGTTCTCTTTCCTAAGTATCTATTGTTCACTCTTGAAAATAGGATTGAGGGCTTCTGCACATCTGGTCTGAACTGATATCATTGCTCCTATGTGCTTATGACCCAGAAAAAGTATAATGTGCAACCACCCCTTAATTCTTTTGCACTTATTTATTACAAAAAGTACTATATACAATATTGCAGTCTGTAATGAATCCAATTCTTTCTGTTTAACCTCTAGTTTGTTCAGTAAGCTGGGTGGATATCTGAATTTGGTTTTTTTTTTAAAGCATATGATCATGTAACTTATCCTATAATTTGCCCTATTTCTGCATCTTTTGAGTATGCTTGGTATTATTCTCTTCAGAGTGAAACATTAACCTGTAGCAAAAGAGGCTATTTATTTGGAAGGGTACTTACGTCAGGCAGCAGGGGTCTGGTAGAGAAACTACTGTGGTGCCAAACCTGAGACCATAAGCACTTCTCTTCAGCTCAGTTTGTTAATTGTGCCAAATAATTAATTATGAGAGTTGATCATAGACAGCATATGAGAAACTCATCTGTTTAGGTGTACAACCTTGGTATATTACAGTGCTGTAAAATAATGCCATGGTTTAACCCCATCCAAAAACTAAGCCCCATGCAGCCACTCACTCACTCATCCCCAGTGGAAAGGAGAAGAGTATTGGAAGAATAAAAGTGAGAAAACTCAAGGGTTAAAATAAAAACAGTTTAACAATGAAATCAAAAGCCATGTGCACAAGCAAAGTTAGCAAGGAATCAATTCATCGCTTCCCATGGGCAGGCAGGTGTTCAGTGATCCCAGGAAAGCCTGGCCCCATCACACATAACAGTTCCTTGGGAGGACAAATGACATCTTTCCAACATGTTCCCCCCCTTTCTTAGTCTTCCCCCATCTTTGTATCCTGAGCATGATGTTGTAGGGTACATACTGCCCTTTGGGCAGCTGGGGTCAGCTGTCCCAGCTGTGTCCCCTCACAACTTTTC
>VZTX01023455.1:1166273-1188615 GCA_013400915.1 Pardalotus punctatus
CCCCCCCCAAGCCTCCTGTCTGGTGGGGTGGGGTGAGGAGCAGAAAAGGCCTTGACTTTGTGTAAGAACTGCTCAGCAGTGACAAAACCATCTCTCTATTAGCAGCACTGCTTCCAGCACAAATCCAAAACACAGTACCATGCCAAGCAGCTACTGTGACAAACATTAGTGCTACCCCAGCCAAAACCAGCACAGGTAAAAATAGTTGTAGTAAAAAAAGTTCAAGGCTGCTTCATTTTAAACACTGGATTAAAACCTGCAGCCTATTAACTTATTGGCAAAAATGCTAATGGACTTTAACAAGGCTAGAAGGAATAGAAGTGACAGAATTTTCTGTGCCATGGGAAAAAAAAAAAGGAAAAGCCCAATATTTAAAATGTTTCTAAACTAATGGAGAGAGGATTTATCAACTTTAGTCAATTGATTTCACTGGGATATGCCAATGAAAAACTGGAGTAACACTAATGGTAAACCAGGTCTTTAACTTTTTAATCAATAACATGACCTCAGTCAGAGGTTTTTTATGTTGTAATTTCTTCCCATTAATCATCTCAAAAATTCAGAGGGTTCTGTTCCACATATGTTCTAGTAGCCCACATATAACCTTGCTTTATATTTATACGGCCATCAGTTACAGGATGTGGTTTTGAAAATGTTCAAAGGCTGCTGATTTTTTTTTTGAAAATGAAGAAACTAAAAAAAAAAAAAAAAATCCCATAAAATCAGAATAATAAAGTATGTCATGTCTATAGGCAGGTTTCATTTTACGGAGGACATCATATGCTGGAACCCGAAGCAATTAGGAAGGTAATAAAATAGTTCCACAGCAGCCAAGACTTCCTACACCACCTACATCATGTTGAATTTGTATATAATAAAATGCTGAGTGAAATAATTTTTCTCAGAATAAATATGCTAGTAAAATACAAGTACTTTGACAGGCTGGCAGAGGTAACTACATTACATTTGATTAAAAATTCCACAATTATCTATTTTTTCAATTCTCTCTCCTACTTTTGTTAGATAAATGAAGGTTTGTACCTTACTAATATTTCTCATGCTGATCTATTTGTAGCATTTTTAGAAGCAAGTTATTTTGCACGGTACTCTAAAGTGCTATCTATTTTGTTTGGAAAAAGAAGCAACACACGTGATCATCCTGACACCTGTCAATTATAATAATATAATTTCAGGCAAAAATATCTCTTTTTCCAAATGAAGTATATTCTACTATTACTGAATTAATTTGCATATTGAAAGGATGTGCAAAAATATGTGAGAGTAATAGGCCAGAATCTACTGGACAACTGGCAATTGAGGTTAAGGAAAATATCTGAGGATAAGTAAATCACAGTAATATATTCAAACCTATGTAAGTCGTGGTCATAGGGTGGTTTGCAATTGGAAGGGACCTTAAAGATCATCTAGATACCTTCCACGAGACCAGGTTGCTCAAAGTCCAATCCAACGCGACCTTGAGCACTTCCAGGGATGGGACATCCACATCTCTGGGAAACCTGTTCTGGTGCCTCACCACTCTCACCTTCTCAGTAAAGAATAGGAGTCAAGATAGGCATTATGCCTACTTTAATAATTCTTGTGGAGATTTGTAGCTTTCACCAATGAAAAAAATTTTAAAAAGGAGAGTTCAAAAAACCCCAGTCAGGTTTTCTAATTTATAACTTGGATGTGCCATGGGGTTAAGCTCCTTATTAGAATACCAAAATTATATTTTCAGAATATTAGTTTCCACAACTGCATGTGAAACACAGTAAAAAATTGAATCTTTTTCCTTAAGGATCTTGACTTATAATGACCAGATGTTCAAAAGGACAAAATGTAAAGCTTTTATTTGATCATAATAGCAGCACTTTTGAAGAGCATGGATACTGACTTCTATAATATTTTTCTATGATGGACAATTCCTCCATGGATTTAAGTCTAAATTTTACCTAGTCTTATCTGCTATTCTGTTACAGTCACCTACTGAGAGCTGCAATTTATTCATCCCATTTGATTAACATAATAGTTATATGGTAACCCATCCTGCATTGTTTCTATAATGAGCTAATAACTTCCTTCTCATTAAAAGTCAGTTTTACTCCTTCCTCTTATATGTCACACTTCAGCATTTATTTTCCATCCTTATTTTCAGCAACATGATCACTTTCATCTGGGTATTGATCTCATAGGGTATTCATTTTACAATCTAATTAATTATTAGGTGAGGTATTTTTCCTTGCAAGTTAGAATACATGAATACTAATGTTTTCTTGGTTTAATACACCTAATAATATGTTACAAGTCTGACATATGACCAAGTTAATCATTCAAGGAAGGAAAGCCTGTGAAAATGTTTTAGCTTTCTTTCATTAGCTATTTCACCAATGAATAAAAGATCAATCTCATGACATCTTTGATCTTGAGGTACATACATGTTGTAAGGAACTAGCAAAAATCAGAAGAAAATGCATCCCACATAGCTCCTTTTCTTCAATTGAATTATATCAAGGGTTAATTTTGTAATGACTGGTCTGAATTATATTGTATATGGAATGTAAGAATAAGGGGTGAAGTTTTGATTCTGTTAGGGAGTGAGGGCACTTTGCTTTAATTCTAGTCAAGCTATGGCTTTACCTTACAAGCTTATGAAATTATACAAACTACAATATATGTCAGATCTATTTTCTTCTTTTTCTGCCTTGTTTTCATTTCTGTCATTAATTCTTTGTAATGTAGGCTTATATTTATCTATACACCTATATCTATTTACATATATACACATATAGCTATATGTTAATACAAGCGTATACGCACTTATATATTTGTGTATAAACTGTGTGCAAAAGACACATCCATCTGTTGCCAGAATTTTTCATTTGTTCTATATTGAATGTGGTGGGCTTTTCTCCAAAAATTAACATACACATAGCTTGAATTCATTAATACAATCTTAGTTTCTATATGGAGTAGATTTATAAATCTTAATTCAAGTTTTTTTTCTGAAAGCACATTTTAGTAAGTAATAGAGTCACAGTCTGTGTTTTGTGTGTTCTTTGCAATAAAAATATGATTTTTTTGCCAGTTAATTTTAAAGAGTAATGCTAATCTATGATCAGTTTAAGCATGAATAAATCTATTTAATAACCATTTATATGTGAATAAATTTACAAAATAAAATTGAAACTTACAGATTCAACAGGCCAAAATAAATATCACTAAAGTTTTTTAACTTTTAGTTTGTTTCAATCAGTCCTGAAAACTTATTATAACATTGATAATTACAGCAGCTTTCTTGTGAAACCAGTCCAGTTTTTTTAGCATCTTCCAAAAAAAATATCCCAGAAATTCTCTATGCAGCAGTTGATAAAGTGGGATATCAACTTCTAGTTGAGATTCCTACATTTATAGGTGCAAATGTTACACTTTATTTATAAAGTCAGTTCTACTCATAAACAATCATTCATCATGCAAGCACCTGCTCAGGTTTGTTCAGTCTTCCTACTCTGGTTATTTCTTTACTTCCAAGAGGTCAAGACCAAAATACTCTGAGTCCAAAACAGGTTTTTAAACATTTTTTTTCCTCAAAATATCTCAAAAATGTTGTGCTCATCAGCTGCTCATTTTTTTTTGCATTTTAATTTCTTCTCAGCTGTTCATTTGAGTTGGTCTTCTCTTGTATATTGTTCTTATGAAAGAAGGCCTATTATCAAAGACTGTGTAAGAAATCAGTTTAATTTCTGTAATCTAGTGCAAAGGATTTTGACCAGATATTGGATTGTAAAGTGTGTATCACTCTTTGGGTGTGGGTACCTAAACATGAGCGAATTTATACAGTAATAGCTTTTCCTGTATTTGTTTTGATATTTGGCTTCTGATCTCAATACAGAATGTGATGTTATATCTGATCATACCAAATATGATTAGTTATTTAATGAAATAAACATTTCAGCTAGATCCATTGATCTAAAACACTGATGAATTATTGCTTTGTAATTCAGTAAACATGCCCGAAGTTTAAACAATTTACAGAAGACAGCAGAATAAAAATATATAATAGTCTCCATTTATATAAATAAAGGCTGTGCTCTTTAAATAATGAATAATTCATGTTGGTGTCAAGTTTTTAAAGGATTTTATGAAAATAATTCTGTTTAACATTCTATTTTTGAACTCAGCATTAAAAACCAAGTAGCATGAATATATATTCAGAAAAAAAGACCCTCAGCTATTCTCACCTCAAACATTGTAGAAAAGACTATTCGTTAGAAGTTATTAAACTTGGTCTACAGCTATCCAAACGTTTTTTAGTAATTCTATCTTTACCCAATTCATAGTCCTGTAAAAGTTCACCAGTCATTCCTCTAAAAGAGTTAGGTAAGCACATAGTCCCATCCCCACTGTTACATTTCTAGTTTCCTTTCCACAAAACTTCAAATTTACTCAAGTACGTGCTGTTTCCCTACCATCACTCTAACTAAAAAAAACCCCAAAACCCCAAACAAAAACAACAGGAATGCTGTTCAGTTGACTGAAATGATGACTAGGTTAATTCAAGTGCAAGTTAACATTACAGTCTTACCACCACGAGCTCTATGCAAAGGCCAAACAAATCTGTCTGATTTTTAATGAACAAACATACTAACATAGCTTGCACAAGCAGAATGGGCACATCCTTCCATTACAATCTTTTTTTCATTTGGAAATCTTCCTTAATATTCTAAAGTTGTTGAAATGTTTGAAGTTTGATATTTTCTCTTGACATCTCTCTCTTCAACAATGAATAAGTTAAACAGTAACAGGGTCTAGTATTGAACATGGGGGGGATACCACGAGTGCCAGGCCTCCAACCAGACCTTGTGAACCCGTGCCACTGATCACAACCCTCTGAGATCTGCCATGCAGCTGGTTCTCAATCCATTTCACTATCTGTCATCCAGTCTGCATCTTCTGAGCTTGTCTCTGAGGATATTGTGGGAGACAGTGTCAAAAGCCTCGCTGAAGTCAAGGCAGACAATATCCACTGCTCTTCCCTCATCTATCCAGCCATTGTCCCATCATAGAAGGCAATCAGATTAGTTAAGCACAATTTCCCTCATGTATTCATCAGTCTGCTTTCAGCTGCTCTTATACACAAAACAAAGAAGGTGTACAAAGAGCAGAAAGGTTCTATATATGTTTCTAAAGGTTTTTCAAAAATAGAACAAGATGTGTTTAGGTGAAAAAGTGAATAGTTGAGTTATAGTAGATGAAGGTGCTCTAGCATCAGTTTAACATGGTCCCAGAAAATGTTGTACTAAAAGAAAGTGATAAAAAAAATCCCTGGTTGAATATTATATTAAAAGTGTTTCCATGAAATTACTTGAGGGAATCTGGTTGTATTGCTTTTCCTTTTGATAAAATTTAATAAGGTCACTTGGTGCCAAATTACCTATTACCACTAAACAAGATTAAAGTTTTTTACACATGGTGTCAGGTGAGGGATGAAAAGCTCTTTGAAGGGGTTCCCAAAGCTCTGTTCACGAATATTTGGAAAATTATTTTATAACTCAGGTTTTCTTTGCTGCTCTGGGGAAGTTATATGCTCTACCTAAAGTAGCCTTCACCACAACTGTGCTAACACAGCAGTGTATACTTGTGCTGAAATAGGCCCTGTCTGCATTGAGGATTTACAGGATTAAACTGACCCACTGGAAAACTCTGTGCTAACAAAATACTACTCCATTAAGACCAGAGTTGGGCAAATATTTAAAGAAAAATGCTGATCCTGGCATTGCTGATTTTGAAAACAGATATAAGGTTTGTTTAAAAATTCTATCTGGGCCAAACCCAGCAGATTAGTATTAAAACATTATTTACTTTTTCTTCAAGAGCCAAAATAATAGAGTCCTATTGCAGGACATCTTTTCTTCTCTTCCATATACTTTCAAATCTCCATCCTACCAAGACACATTTGTATTTCTGAGTGAAATTGAAGTTACCATTTAATGAGAATCACAAATTTCAGCATTATATTCCTACCAAAAAAAGGTGCATTTATTTATCTGGGGTCCTGAACCCCAATAAATAAAAAATTATTTTACTAGGCAGGACAAGATTTCCAACAATTATCAGTGAATACAGTACTATTCCTGTACTGATAAGTGACTTGCCTGTGGTGACAGAGGGATCCAAAAACCTGACGGTACTGGAGCTGAGATTATCCAGACGGGACACAAGGAGTAGGATGTGCTGGTTTTTGGCTGGGGTAGAGTTAATATTCTTTGGAGTGGCTGGTATGGGCTGTGTTTTGGATTTGTGCTGAGCACAGGACTGAAAATACAGAGATGCTTCTGTTACTGCTCAGCAGGGCTTACACAGAGCCAAGGCCTTTTCTGCTTTACACACTGCCAGGTTGGTGGAGAATTTGTGTTTGCTTGGGAGGTTGTGAGCGGACACAGCTGGGACAGGTGACCCAAAATGACCAAAGGGATACTCCAGACCATATGACATCATGCTCATTATATAAGTTGGGGGGAATTAGGAGGAAGTGGGGGGATGTTTGGAGTGATGATGTTTGTCTTCCCAAGTCACTGTTAGGCCCGCTCTCCTGGAGATGGCTGAACACCTGCCTGCCCATGAGAAACAGTGAATTATTCCTTATTTTGCTTTACTTGTGCACACAACTTTTTCTTTCCCTGTTAAACTGTCTTTATCTCAACCCACAAGTTTTCTACCTTTCACCCTGGTTATTCTCTCTCCAATCCTGCTGGCGGGTGAGTGAGTGAGTGTCTGTGCTGGGCTTGGCTGCTGGCTGGGTTAAATCACAATAGTCAAAGAAAAAGATAGTGGCCAAGAGAGTGATGTGCTACATGGGAGTCAATGTCCCTGCATGAACTTGTGGATAGCAGCTTCAAGCTAGATGTCTAGCTCTACTTTTAATCCTAAGATTTTCTATTCTTCTTCTTGTGAGCCATTTCCTCTTTCTCATCTTTCCACTTCCACCTGTCACACATGAAATCTTTGATTTGCTCTTTTTCAAAAAAAAAAAGGAAAACTATTCAAAATTCTATGACTTTATAATTTATCACCAAAGTAGCTGTAGTTCATTTAACATACTGGAGTATCACTCAGAGAAGGGAATGAGAAAGTTTAAGTGGTTTCAGCACTCACAAAAGCAGGAATTACAGCAGGATCAAAATCACATTTCTTGTGATGAAAAATCTTCATGGGTACTCCTGTCGTGGTTTGACCCTGGCCAAATGCCAGGGACCTACGACGTCTGCTTCCTATGCTCTCTCCTGCTGCATTTATGCAGAGGAGAGGAATCAAACTAACACAAACACACTGGACTCATGAGTTGAGATGAGGCAGTGATGGGGAGGGGACGCACGAAAAACATGAGCAAACAGGTGAGAGACTTAAGTTGCAAAGTGATTTATTAACCTAACAGAGTCGGAGGATAAATGAGAGGTAAAAATAAGCTTTTAAGACACCATTTCTTTACTCACCCCCCTTCCCTCTTAAGACACTGTTCCTCAGCTCACCCCCTCCCTCCTTCACACAACCAACAGCTCCGGGTGGGGGGCAGGGTATGGGGTTTTTCCTTAGTCAGTCCATCACCACAATTCTTCTGCTACAAACACTGTTTCTCTGCTCACCCCTCTCCCTCTTAAGACACCATTTCTCAGCTCACCCCCCTCCCTCTTTCACACAACCAACAGCTCCGGGGTGGGGCAGGGTATGGGGGTTTCCCTTTGGTCAGGGTCAGTCCACCAGGGAGAAGAGTCCTCTACTCAGCCATGGGGTCCCTCCCACGAGAGACAGTCCTCTGTGAACTTCTTTGGCGTGGGTCCAATCTCACGAGCAGCAGCCCGGCCGAAATCTGCTGCAAACACGAGTGCTTGTCCATGGGGTGCAGGCTCCCGAGCCGAGGCCAGGCTGTTTCCATCCCGGGGCCAAGGCCTTTCTCTCTCGTCCACAGCCTTTGCAACTCTCAGTCTCTGCTGGGACTCCCACTGGATCACAGCTTCCTCCAGGCATCCACCTGCTCCTCTGGCGTGGGCACCTCCCCACGGGCTGTGGGTGGATCTCTGCACCCCCCTGGACTCCATGGGCTGCAGGGGGGACCACCTGCTCCCCCATGGTCTTCACCACGGCCAGCAGAGTGTTTTCAGCTCTGGCGCCTGGAGCACCTCCTTCCCCACCTTCTCCACTAACCTTGGTGTCTCCATGTTGTTTTCCCTCACATATTTTCACCTCCTCCTCCTCCTCTGGCTACAAAGAAGTGCGTGCACCCATTGTTTTGATTTCTTCTTAAATATGTTTTCACAGAGGCCTAACTAACATCTGTAATGGGCCCAGGTTTGGCCAGCAGCATGTCCATCATCTTCAGAGCCAACAGAGAGTGGCTCTGCTGGACAGGGTGAAAAACTTCCAGAACCTTCACACAGGACACACAGGGGCCATCTTTGTGCCCCTCCCTACCCACTAGCAAAAACTGGGCCAAGTAAAACCACCACAACTCCATAGGTCTTTTGTACTACAGTTTAGTGAACCAGACTCCTCTTACATCTGATTGACTCATAATATCTACCCCAGAAAATAAAAACATGTCACTATATCCCTCATGGAATTCTACATCTAGCGACCAACCTCTATTGTCCAGTACTAGTTTTCTACTCTGCAAGCCATAACCTCCCTGTAAGGTTCTTTGCATGATGTATTGGGAAATATAAGTAAGCTAAGTATTTCTTATGTCTGAATTTTTAATTTTCAATCCATCTCCATTGTTTATCAGAAAAAACTTGTACATGGAAGAATACATTTCACTTATTCAATAAAAATAAGCTCAGTCCAAATGCAGATTTAGATGCTTTGCAGAAACAGAAATATATGCATGAAATAATGTTTCATGTGCGTAAAACAAGAGTCATTAGCTGAGGATGTATTAGCTTCTAAGTCTTCTCATCATTCTGTTTAAAAATGAATCACCTATACTGCTTCTCTGCAACACTCATTTAGCAAATAGTCTGTAAAGTGTTTTCTATTAGATGTAAGTGAAACAAGTCTTTCAGCACAGGAAAAAATGGTGTTGGATTTTTGAAAGCTGAAGCCAGTTCTGATTCCACCACTGCTGGACTTGCCTGGTTTAATCAAGGTCCAGTCTTCATTAATGTGGCGATAAAAATAGAGTCAGATTCAGATTCTCAAATCTGGAGTGGCAGGGACAGGCACTGTGAGATATCCCGTGCAGCGATGGGCACATGCCCAGCACAGAGGTGAGGATATAAAGTGTTATATTGCAAGTAACAATGTACAACTTAATTCATTGGTTATTCTCACCCAAAATCAAATCCCTTGAGGTACACACTGGACCTCCCCATCCTCCTGCATTGCCCACAAAGAGCACTCAGGTCCTTGAGTGAAGGCAATCCCAAGCACAGCCTTTTCCTTTGCCTGAGGTAGGAATAACTCAGACTGCTTTCCTCAGCATATTTTTAATATGCACTACAGAAACATTATCCCCTCCTACAGTACACAGAAGTTTTGATCTTCTGTTGTTGAGCAAGCAGGTGGCTTTTGCTAAATATGTATCCCAGTGTTTGAAGGTTCCACTAACCCATTACTCTCAGAGTAGTCTTTATTAGTGCATTGCATTGTTCGATTTTTCCAGAGGTTGTGAGATATACCCACCCACTCAATGCCTGACTCTTGGGTACCTGAGCATCTGCATGATGTACCTTCACAACAAGGTTCTTCTTCACCCAAGCAGCAATATTTCGGCACAGCTCAGATGGGTTTAGCTCTGTGCTGTCAGTTGCTCTGCCTCCATTTCTGTTACCACTCCCACACGGAATTTGCCAACATCCATGAGCCAGTACAGAGATAGAATACTAGCCATTTTTCTTGGTCAGCAATGTCTAAAAGCTCGATGGAGGCTTTCACCTTTGAAAACTGACTTGATTCACCTTCTCTTCAGCAGTTTCTGTGACTTGTCATGGGGGATTCCATACAACCACCTTCAACCTCTGATGCTTTCCTACAGTACAGCAGGACCCATCAAAGAATATTGCTTCTCACTTTCTGGTTATTTATTATACAGTAGGGCCTCTTCAGCACAGATCACTCTGTCCTCTGGTGACATTCCCAAGTCTTTGCCTCCTGGCCAGACAGACCACTTCCAGGATTTCTCTATGACTGAGGATTACTATTTGAGCTTATTGTTTGATCAATGCAACTAAATTCATGCAGCAACAGCTGCATGGTATGTACAGGAGACCCTCCCTTTGACCATCCAGCCCAGCAGTGGCATATGGGGCGCCAGAAGAGCTGTGCTTCAGTACAAATCAATTCTCAAGCCGCACAAGACCCCCTTGTAAACTGACAGTATCTGCTTCTCAGTTAGAGTATAATGACTTCAGATCTTCTGTATCCCCAACTCCAAAAGCCTAGGAGCAAACCTCAAGTCTTCCCTGGTGTTTTCTGCCAGAGGCTTCAGATAGGGCCATTCTTTCCAGGTGCAAGTGTAGGAAGCATGTTTTACATCTTGCCCTGTCCTGACTAGCCCAACGGCTACTGAATGAACCAACTCATGCCTGGTTTTTTCAGAGGCTTGTCATTGCTGAGGGCTCCATGTGAAATAATTTTTCTTCTGGGTCATTTGATAGAGAGAGCTTACAATCAGACTGCAATTTGAAATGTGCATTCTCCAAAAGCCCACAATGCCTAAAAGCGCCTGTGTTTCTTTCTTGTTAGTTGGTGGAGACATTGCTGTTACCTTGTTCTTCACATCCACTGGGATCTGATGATATACATCTTGCTACTTTATTCCTAAAAGCTGTATCTCCTGTGCAGGTCCCTTGACTTTGCTTCGGTTTATGGCAAAATCAGCTTTCAGAAAGATTTGGACTATTCTTCCTTTTCTCAAAATCTTCTGTTACTGTATCACCCCACACTAGGCACCAAGAAAGATGTCTGTGGTTTAACCCCAGCCAGAAAGTACCACACAGATGCTTGCTCACTACCCTCCCCACCCTGACCCCATAGAATGAGGAGGAGAATAGAGAAAGGGTAAAACTCATGGGATGAGATAAGAACCATTTCATAATTGAAATAAAGTAAAATGCACTACTACTACTACAATTACTACTCCTAATTGCATTGCAAGGGGAGAGAGAGAGTGAGAAGCCAAGAAAAATGTGATGCACAGTACAATTGCTCACCAACCACTGAATGATGCCCAGCTCATCCCCAAGCAGTAATCTTTCCCTCATGGATGATCTTAGGTACTGGACATGACATTCTATGGTATGGATTAACCCCTTGACCAGTTTGGATCAGCTGTCCCAGCTGTGCTCCCTCCCAGCTTCTCATGGAACTGTTCACTGTCAGAGCATGGGAAACTGAAAAGTCCTTTGATTCAGAGTAAGAGCTACTTAGCAACAACTAAAATGCCAGTGTTTTATTAACATTATTCTCATACAAAGTCCAACAGACAGTGCTGCACCAGCGACTAAGAAGAAAATTAACTATATCTCAGCAAAAACTAGGACACAGAAATAGAAAACTAAGGAATAAACTACTGCTTCATGTGTGGGAAACAAAAGAAAAATCATTACCTAAAGATATATTAGCTTTTAACTCATCTAATATTATCACTCCATATAAAAATGAATCACCTACACTGTTTTTCTGCCACACACTTACTTAGCAAGCGGTCTACAAAATGTTTTCTATTAGGTGCAAGATACTTCAGCTTAAGAGCAGTTATAAAACATGGTATAGCTGACTTTTATAGCAACCATAATGAAACTTTCTGAACCTTTGTGGATAATGTTTTACAGAAAATGGATAACAATGCACATACAAAAAGTTTGCAGTATATATAGGACAAAGTAACAGTTTCAATTATGGAATATACAATAGTGTTTTCCAATATATGCAAATTGTAATTTCAACATTATTCTGCCTGGCTCATACCATCTGCAGGAGCTAAACAGCTGAAGTACACATCCAGATAAAGGATGTGGCCAAACTCAGCTAGACCCAGAACCAGGGAACAAAGTTTTGAAGACAAAAATCAGAGTTGGGAATGAATGCAATTTGTAAGACCATTTTCTGTTTGGAAAATGTTGCATTTAATCTTTGATAGCTTAAGGAAAGGAGGGCAAAGGAGTACAGAAGAGACCGTCTGTTATTTTACTCCAGACTGAATTATATCTTAGAATACCTGAGTATCTCTTACAAAAATTCACTGCGAATATACTTCTTAAGGGTCTTTCCTAAGACCCTTGGGATTGGTTTCCATGGGGAATTCCCTGGTGAAAGCCACACCTCATTTCACAACTAATTTTTGAATAGCACCTGAACAAACAGTCACTAGAAAGTTTTGGTATGCAAGGATATTACTTTATTAAAGATTACACAGATTCCATGGCTTTTCACTGAATTAGCATTGCAGAAAGCTCAAAATAATTGCTCATATCAAAATACCTTAATCACTTTTTTTAACATTAACTCCAATAACAGCAAAAAAAAAAAAAGATTTGCAAAAACTGAACATCTGAGGTTTTTCTCAGGATGAGGACAATCTAAAGCTTCCATCAGATGTACTCTGACATGGATTCAGACTGCCAGGAATAATAAGGAAGCCATTACTTGATGCCCAACAAAATAATGAATATTCTGACTATATTCTATATAAAGACTGATTTGTTGTGGGGTATGTAAAGCAAATGTATGACAGTGCATGTACAGGGACTTTTAAACTATTTCAATTTATTGTAACTTTTTTAAATGCACTTCGGCTAGGAGGAGCTGTTCTTTGTGCTACTTCATTGCAACATTAAGGTCAAACTCCCAAATGAATTTCAGAAGTTTCCTAAAAGGAAATTATTTGGCAGGTGGTAACTTTACACCTAGGAGGTTCAGCAGGCTTGCTTCCTAAGATCAAGATAATAATTTGGTTGACTAAATGTTAACTTCATGTTATATTTGACTAAATGCAGGTGGAAAGACTGACTTTACCATGTCCTTGCTGCTGCACACTGGGTAAGGCACAACTATGAGGGGCTGGAATGAGATTGACTTTTTATTGGAGAGCAGATGACCACACCAAACCCCAGACAGGGAGAGAGACCACTGCACGTGAGAGACAGGAATTTTCTAAGGTGGCAGAAGGGCAGCTGTAAGCCAAACTTTGGTGTGATAAGAAAAAAAAAGACAGATTTTCCTAAAGACTCGATGATCTACGTGAAGCCTTTACCAGCCTAAGATGCCCTTGACACTTGATAAATGAGAGCAAGTTTGAGGTGATAACTTTCCCAATTACAATGTGTAAGACTGAGGGAGAGGGAGAAAATAACTTTCAGGACCTGAACCTACTGGCAAAACTGATTTCTTTTTAATTCAAAATTAATTTCAATATAAAATATGCTGCAATATAACATCATTAAATATGAAAAGCTTTCTGATATCTCTTGGTGTCCTTAGTTTAAGGAAAATATAAAGTTCTGCCTCAATGCTTTGGTTGCTGTGGGGTCTCAGAGTGCAATAAGTGCTCACACAGCAAATTTTTAAAAAACCAAGTGTACTGAAGTGTATACAGACTTAAATTGCTAGATATAAAAAAGCAAATATGTTTATATTATATAGAATTAAATTACTCAATTTAAAATAGCAAATACATTTGTGTTATGGGAGTTTTATCAGTTGTTCTCTTTTCTACCATGTCAGCACACAGCACTGTACTGCAATGCCAGGATGGCTAGGGCTGCCTGTGCAGTTTGTCAGCCTGCAGCTGCAGATAACTTTCTTGTTCCTCTTCTGCAGTGTGCACCACTTGACAGAACAATATCTGTCAAATCTCAGTTTTGCCTGCAAACACTGTATTCAGAGTGAAGCAGAGTTCTATTGAATGAGCTTGGATATTGTATTTTAAATAATTTCTTAAGCGAGACTTTTTAAAAACAAACTTTTTTACCATTGAATTCCTGGTAAGCACACAGGGACATGGAAATGCACCTCCGAAACGTTGGCAATTCTCAGTTCTCTGCCATTTGATATCACTTCAAAGAGGTAACGTTGCTAATGAAAGTGACTGAGACATTTGCAAAACCTCTCTGGAGATGCAGTTAACTAAAAAGCTTTAGGAATCACTAATCCTACTGCTAATGACATTGTGCTGTGGAACAGGAGAACAGAAACCTGGCTGGCAAAACACTAAACCGAGAGAAATTACCAGCATTGAAAAAATTGTGTATTCAAAATATCAGAAACATAAGCAGTTTTCTGACACCATTAGCATTATGCAACCTAGTAGGTATCAAAAATTTTTGGTCTCCATAAATTACACTTTAATTTAGTTGGAAAGTAATATGCAAGTATGATGTAAGGATAGTTGTCAAATTAATTACATCCTCCCTACCATATTTCCTTAATGTGATACTTAGTTATATCTGGGTGATGTATCTTGGGGTGTTTGAGATGCCTGTACTCTTTGTAACAATTCCTACATGGTTTGATCTGTAGTTCAACCTCTGAGGTTACAGAAGAGAATCAGGAATTAGTTGTTCACTATATCATAAATGGAAAAATAGGAGAGTGGCAGAAATACAAGCTTAATTTTTTTGTTTGTTTACGTTTGTTTGTTTGCTTGCTTGCTGGTTTCGTTTTCTTTTTTCTTTTTTTTTTTGTTGTTTCTGTTTACAATTAATCTTGTGAACATTCCCAGAGGCAGTGACAATAGGCATTCTAGCAATTTATATACAAAAATATCTTCCCTCCTAAATTCATATTTTACAGACTCAGCAATGACAACACAATATGCAAAATGAGTGGTTTGAATATAGACAGTCTGCACAGATCACAGCATGTGGGAAAAAAATTAATTAGTATTTATTTCTGTGGTATAGAATATCAGAGTAAATAAGCACATTTTTCAAATGTGGGAGACATTACATGTCTTGTAAAATTCTACCCATTTCTCATGTTCACTTCAGGCAGCCATTCATACAGAGAAATCTTTTCAGAAATTATGAAGCTGATAGGGCATGACAGATACATAAGGCTTAATTTAATATTAGGCAAATAAAACCAAGCACTATACAAAGGAAGTAGAAAGGCCAGCTGTAATGAGAACACGTATAGCTTGGAAGACAGAGTATGGCAGTAAGAAAGGTGATTGATGACAGTAAAACTCTACTAACAAGAAATCCCTGAAATCATAAGAGTGTGCCATCTAAGGAAACACAGGCACTGATCACTACTCACCCTAGTGCTGTCAGTCTATATGACTCTTTAAGGTTACGTTAATACTCATTTTACCTGAAAGTCATGTACAAACATAGTGACCTGTTTGGTTTTTTTCCCTTTGTGAGATGAAAAAAAAGAGTTGGCCATTTCTGAGGTGGATTGAAGGACAAGACCTATTTGTTAGAATAAATTATGCTGTCAACTCGGATGATCTGTTTCACCTAAAATAAGGTCTTGTCTTCCCTCATTAACTGCCCAGAGCAGGAAATGGAATTACGAAAATGGGTTCCTTCACAGGGGATGTTAGACCTCTCATGTGTAACTCACTGGAGAATTACTTCCTTCTTTGTCATACAAGGAGACACATCTAGAAATCCCATAATGTGTAAAAGGGAATGGGAGACAAAAGCTTATGGCAGTCCTGTCAAAGTACCTGACACTTCAAAAAAAAAACAAAAAAAAAACCCCAAACAAACCTAAATGAGAAATTTTAAGAGGAATTACCGTAACACTGAATCTAATAAAGCTGTAGCCAGATTAACTTCATTTTTATAATCATTATTTCCCCTGAAAAAATCAAGTGATTCAACAGAAATAACCATATGCTTGTCTTGGTTTGAGATAATTAGGAGGTGGGCAGTCTAAAATGAGTTACCACCCCCTAGTTTCAATCAATTCCTTTCCACCAATAAGGAATGCATGCAAGTAGATACATGCAAAAAAAAGAAAAAAACAATTTACTAATAAGTGAAAGAGCAACAGGCAAAAAAATAACAGTAAATAACCACCAGATGCAAAATCATTAAATCCCACAAACCCCCCAGGAACATGATTTAAAAGTTCAGGCCAAAGTCTAATGTACCAAGTTTGACCTTACAGGAAGTTTTTGCAAACCTCACAAAATAAACTAATTTAGTGGGAGTGTGTGGAGGGGTTGTTTGTCTTTACAACACCCTTTAGTCATAAAATTCATTAAATTTTCTATTTTGAAAACTTCTCACAGAAAATAGTATATTTCTAGGAACAAAACCTTGTTGACTTTCAAAAATGATTGATTCTTTCATTCAGTGTGTTTTTGTTCTGTGTGATATCACTGCAGGTTACTTACATGGCAGGATATTCAAGTATTACACTCCCTGTGTTAAGTAAAGAATTTTTCAATTGTCTGATCATCCTTACTATACTGCAAAGGTAAGAATGCGATACCTCAGTATACTAAGCAAAAATATTATGGTTTTTGATAACCACTCTACTAAAAAATATCATTAATATCCATTTAAGCTTAAAAATATTATTCAAAGAGCTTGCAGTATCTGTACAAAAAAGAGGCTTTGGATTAATTTGAAATTGAATATAAATTCTTGTTAAAATCCAGTGAAGATAAACGGGTATCTCAGAGACTACACTGAATGGAAGAAAGAATTAAATGCTTTTTAAAGGTGTCATGACAGGTTCCCATGATAAAAAAGGTGTGATTATAGACTTTAAGAACAAATACTACTAATTTCATATACAGTAGCAAATTTCAAGTTCATGATATTAAGTAGAAGCAACAGATATCCACAGAAATGTTGAGTAAAGGAAATGTAACAGCTAGTGATATGTCAATCCAATGAAGTTGTTGAAAAGAATAATTTTTTTCAGCTTCAATGTGACTATAAAAATTGTAGCAGCATTGCTCTTAATTTGAAGACAATCTTACATTCTCATGCTCACCCACAGTCCTGATCACCCACAGTCCTGTCATTAATCTGTTGACTGTTCAGCCATCATATATTCAATCAACCACCACTGTTTCCAAGGCTTAAAAAAAAAAAAAAAAAAGGGGGAGAATGCCACATCAAAAAAGTCACAACACATCTTCAACAGGAATTTTTTTTTCTTGGCAGCACTTCTTCTTTCTTGGCAGAAATATATTAAGACCAGAGACATCAAAGTATATTTTTGTATTTGTGGAGGATTCTAACCTGCATAAGCAGTTAAAAACTAAATTTAAATTACTTTTCTGTTTTGTCTAATTACTGCTATAGCATTGAAAGACTGCTTTAGCGCAACAGAGCAAAAACAACTTTTAAATATTTCTAAAAGTTTTGGTTGTGATGCCAGACTCAGTGTTGAATAGATTGGACATTTGCCTGTACCATTTTATAACCAGTTATGTAAGAGCCATGGTGTTGCCTTTGTTTCTTTATTAAATGATTTCTATCTTTAAATTAATTTTTTTGGTTGTTTAGTTGATTTTTTTTCTGTTTGGAATTATTCCTTCAGATTCTCATGATAAATACTTCTACTATGCAAGTAATTAATTTCTAATCAGAATGCTTGTGAAAGAATTTAGTAAACCAGTTTCACTTTTAAGCATAAAATTCAATGCTAGATTTGGTAGGAGAGCAGGGAGAAGAATATCATATTAGCATATTTTAATGTGATTACAAAATTGTAATTTGACAAGAATTTGAACTAGGGGAAAAAGATTTCCAAACCCACTGATCAGCTTTGTATGAATGAACACAAATAAGCAAATAAAAAGGTAACAAATTAACAACTTAAACTTATGTAAGAAAAATATGTAAGTACTTTTTCCTGTATATACACTGTCTGAAAAAAAGAAAAAAGAACAAACCAAGTTTCACATCAACAACTTATGTCAAATCCAAAGCATAGGTGAATAAGAAGTCATGCTTTATCAGCTGAGGAGCCTATTGGAGAAAAGTAAAACAACTAGACACTGAATTTCCGAGTTAAATCACCACATTAAAAAAAGCTTGTACAAGAATCATATGTGTTCTTGGTGAACTTAGCATCAGAAACTGAATAACTCTTTCATTGATTTTATATTAGTTGACAATACTATCAAATACTTCTGTAAAAATATTCTATTGGCTTAATTTTAGAAAACATTTAGACCACCCTAATTTGGAGGTTTTTTCTTTTTTGAAGAATTTCTTTCATCTACTTTTTAATCTGCATATACCATTAATTTTATGACTTCCTAGGTTATTTTTATTTGAAGATTTAAATTCCATTTTCTTTGTTTATAATTTTTCCTCATATGACACTAGACCGTTTGAGTATTCCACATTATATTGATTTTTAATACTCCAGTTCTGTAACCAAAATCTCATTATGGAAAGAGTAGTGACAAAAATCCGGCCATTCTTTATAACACTTCTACAAATCCTGCAAAGACTTGGATAATGTTACTATTGCTTTCATTTAGTATCACAAGCTCAGGAATTTTCAGATGCCATCAAATTTAAAAAAATATATATGTATATATTTGACACAAAAAAAGCAAGTATTGAAAAGTCTGTTTTGCTTGAAAAGTCCTGGACCAGTCTACCATGTGTGATTTTCAGTATGAGATACAACAAATATCCTAAAAACACCCAGGGTTTTTCCATAGATGGCAGAAAGAGAAGGACAAATTCCTAAAAATAATGAGCAAAGAAGACTTCATTATGACATTTTCTGATACCAGCATTTCATTCTATTCCATCTTTCTTTTCTTTGCAAAGCCCTCTCAGAGAAGACCCTGGAACATTTACCTTCACCTTAAAGAACCCCTACAAAACCAACAAAACCTACAAAAAATCCTAAACTTGAATGTTGTTACAGCTCCCAAATTAGTTTTTCAGTTAAAAAACATGCCCAGACTCTAAAGACAACTTAGAGCAAACATTAGTAAAATATGAAAGCCACAAATTCAATGTTCTATTAACCATCAGAAGAGAGATACACAATTTTTACTGCCAGATTTCTAAAGATTTAGGGAATTTTAGTTAAATTTATATTGTACCCTATTTGAACACAATGACAGCCAGATGATTTTCATTTCAGCAGAGAAACATTTTAGATTCCTTTTGAAAGACTATCTTGTTCCTCATATTTGCTTTAAAATTGGTTATGAAAATTAATAAATTTTCTGCCTTTTTCATTACTTTGAACAATGGCAGTATATTTATCTGCTCATTTCTGGGTAACTCCAGATTCCTGCAGAAGGCTAAATCCCAGCAGTGCACTTTGCTTTTAGAGTGGATGCAGAAATGTTTCACCCTAGTTTATTGACAGCTGAGGTGGACCAGAGTGACAGGCCTTGCCAGGAAACCATCTGAGGAAAACCAATAATGTTAGACAAACAAAACCATACAACAATGACCAAGAAAACATCCTAGCAGACTTGATTTAAACTAAGAGCAGTGTAGTGGTGGAATAGGGTTGAACACAACAGGGTCTAGCAAATGTTCTTCTATGAAACCATATGTTTAGAAGCTAGCCCTAATCATTTAGTTAAAAAAAAATATTAACCTTAAATGGGATTTAGACAGAATTAAGGCACCACACTAAAAATTCAGAAAGTATGTGATTGCAGCTCAATACTCTGCTAGCTAGAACATCTAGCTAGTGATGGATTGCTGGTTCATCTGGGGTTTTTAATGATCTTATTTTTATTCTCAGTCTTTTGAGAAGTTATACCAGGTGTATTTCAGTCAGATCATAGAACTGAACTTTATGACATTCAACAAAGTCAGTGCTTCGCTTGGCAAAGAAGCATGAGCAGAGGCAGACAGAAAGAACCTGGAGGTTGGAAAACACCAGCTAAGCATGAGCCAGCAGTGTGCCCAGTGCAGAGATGGCCAACAGCACCTGGGGAGTTATTCACGGGGACATAGACAGGACACTGAGGGAAGGGATTATCCCCCTCTGCTCAGCATTCCTAAGTTTCCATCGGTGTACTCCAGGTTGTGGGATCCCTCCAGCACAGGAAGGAGGGAGGACCCTCAAGCTAGCCAAGGTCTCTGACACTTTTCCTCTGAGGGGAGGCTGAGGGACCAGGGCTTGTTCAGTCTGGAGGAGAAACGGCCTTGGGTGGAAATAAATGCAGCCTGCTGGCACCTCTGAATAGTTTATTGACAAGATGGAGTCACCTTCGCCGTGGTACACAGTGGGGAAATGAGAGACACCAAGTGTAGGTAAACACAGTATTTTGTAAGGAGACTCTTTTTCACCCTGAAGACACCCAAGCTGTTGAAGAGGCAGTCCAGAGAGGCTGTGCTGCCTCTGTCCTTGAAGATTTTCAAGGTTCAACTGGATAAAGCCCTGAGCAACCTTATCTGAGCGATTTTCCTATCATCCTCTCATCCTGTGGTTTCAGAGTGAATGGAAACTAACCAAAATTCCCTGATGAACATCTATATTTTCAAATAAATACTGGGGAATCTGAATACCTTGTTTATTTGAAGCATGCTTGGTACCTCTTTCTGGACTTTTTTAGTGAGGAGGGGTTAACCATTAAGACATTGTAGGATCTAAATTGTAGTGCTTAATTTCTTCATTAGCTTTAGTCTTAGTCACCATGGCATAAAGGCTTTATGGCATTTGTGTAAAGGTTTTATCCAAATGAAAAAAATAAATTCTCTTTTTGCTGTCACTGCCAATTTAAAAAGCAAATTTGCAGAATAACTTGTGCATTAATGCAAGGCCTTAGGGATATTTATATGAACCCTTTAAATTAAACCCTTCAAATAAACTTTTTAATCCTATAGAATTGACAACCATGCATTTAGCTAAGTTTATTATTCATGTCATAATGATTTATGGGCATTTTAACAAGTTACAGCCCATGCGTTATGTTGTCATGTCTTTTTGAAGATCAGTAGCTTGGATTAGCTAGGCAAGTCTACAGATATTTCTTGTAAGATGCTTAACAAAAGACATTTTTTTAACTCAGGATTTCTTCCTGCTGTTTGATCAGAAACCATGTTTCTGTCAACAGTTGATCTTTAAACTGCAGCTTTTTCTTCAGACAAAATGAAGGGATGTTCCTTGCACAGCTTACTTTTATTTTTTATTATTATTCTTATTCCTATAAACCTGTAAACCAATGTTACTTCAGCATTATAAATTCAAATGCAAAGTATGTAATTTTAAACAAGATTTTCTCTAAGAAGATTTGTAGTAAGTAGCTTTTTTAACTGTCTGTGAAGCTTAGCTGGCAAACCTAAGAGCTCTTGTTAGAAGTTAATTCTTTTGCAAGAAGTAAAATAATGTATGGATTTTGGAGACAGACAAATAGAGGAAGACAGACACAAAAAGAAAGCACTTAACAATGGTACGTTTAGAGACCAATCTATCTAAACTTTACAAACAGTGTCAATGAAATTTGTCTTACAGTTAACACAACATATAAATTATGAATATTGTATTTATTATTAAAATATCGGGACAGACTAAAATGTCCAAGGTCCATAAATGTCCCTGGTTCATTTCCAGTTTTCAGCAACAAAAAACTGTGGTGCGTTGACTCTGGCAAGATGTCAGGTACTCACAAAAGCCACTCTATCACCTCCCTCTGCGATTGGACAGGGGACAGAAAATAAAGGTTCATGAGTGGAAGTAAGGACAGGGAGAGATCATCCATCGATTACAGTCACAGACAGGAACAGGTCGAATGTGGGGATATTAATTGCATTTATTACCAACAAAGTCAGAGTGGCATAGTGAGAAGAAAATAAATCTTAAAAATCATCCCTCCACTCTTTCTTCCTTCCCAGACTGACCTTTTCCCCATCAGTAGTGCAGGGAGACAGGGTATGGGGTTACAGTCAGTTCATCACATGTTTCTGCCACTGCTTGGGAAGAGGAGTCTTTCCCCTGCGTCAGAGTGGAGTCTCTCCTAGAGGCGACAGTTCTCCATGAAATTCTCCAATGTGAGCTCATCCCACAGGCAACAATTCTTCACAGACCTCTCCAATGTGGGCCACTCTTCCACAGGGTGCAGTACTTCAGACACAGCCTGCTCCTGTTTGGGTCTCTGTCGTGGTTTGACCCTGGCCAAATGCCAGGGACCTACGACATCTGCTCTCTATGCTCTCTCCTGCTGCATTTACGCAGAGGAGAGGAATCAAAATAACACAAACACACTGAACTCATGAGTTGAGATGAGGCAGTGGTGGGGAGGGGACGCACGAAAAACATGAGCAAACAGGTGAAAGACTTAAGTTGCAAAGTGATTTATTAACCTAACAGAGTCGGAGGATAAATGAGAGGTAAAAATAAGCTCTTAAGACACCATTTCTTCACTCACCTCCCTTCCCTCTTAAGACAC